>JPJZ01001157.1:0-41260 GCA_000750815.1 Pseudogymnoascus sp. VKM F-4516 (FW-969) | reverse complement strand
ATCCGCATACCCCCCATACTCCCCCATTCCCTCCCTCCCCTCCCCAGCTTCATACCACCCCCCCTCCGCATACGAACTCCCAAACTCCCCCTCCCTCTGCGCAGGCTTGAGCACGTACTTCGTAGTCCCACACCAATACTCCCACTGCGACCAAGGTTTCGCCTCCGCATTCGCCTCCGCATTCGCCTCCGCAGGGCGGCCGCGACGACGACCGGTGGGGCCGGTGATGACGGTTTGTGTTGCGATGGAGGGGGTTACGGGGCGGCCGGTTAGGGGGGAGTTGAGGTAGGAGGAGTGGTCTGATTCGTTGCCGTCTGGGAGGTGTTAGTATTAAGTCCAATCACGTGGGGGAAGGGAGAGTAGGAGGGACTTACCAAGAGTGCTCCCACGCGGTCCATCACCCATGTGCCACGAAAGTGGAACGACATGCGCCTTCTCCAAATGCGCCTTAAAAGCCTCTGCATCCCCATAAAGCTCGCGCTGCACCACGCCACCCATCTCAACATCACCATCATCATCTCCATTGCGGGACTTTGATCCTGCCTTCTTCCCACACTTCCCCCACAAACAGGACTTAGGCACAAACTCCCCCTTTGCAAAAACCTTCCCGTGGACAGCGTAGATGTGTCTCCTCAACGTCTCGAGATTTTGCAATTCAGCTTTGCAGTCGCGCCACTCACACTTAAAAGGCACGAAACTTGGCTGGCGCAGCTGCGGAAGCGGGGTCAGCTTGCTTTTATTCGGGCCACGAGTGCGTTTCTTAGGAGCAGGGAGAACGTCGACCTCTTCCTCCTCTTCAAAGTCAGGAGCAGCGGGGTAGTGAGTTACAGAGCCAGATCCACGACCACGACGAGTAAGGACCCGCTTTGCAGGCGCAGCTTTCACGGCATTAGGGTCGCGTGGGGGGCGACCACGGCGTTTCGGTGCTGTCGCTGGCAGTTCAGTGAGGTCCTGGTCCATTTCATCACCCTCGTCATTGTCGGGAATCACAATAGCGAAATTAGTCTGAGGCGTCTCGTTTCTCAGACCGCTCGGGCGATTAGGGCCGTATTTCTTGTACACTCCCTCCATGAGACCGAGGGGGTAGTTGACGGGTTTCCAGCCGTGGGGATGCATGTTAGCTGATCCTACTGCTGCGCCGCCCGGATCGACGATGTCCCAGCGGAAGGTGCTGAGATCGGAGGTATGATCGACTTTTGCAAATCGTTCTTTTAATTGCTCGAGATGCGCGTTTAGACTCCTTTGTGTAGGATGCTTGCCTGCTGAAATGAGAATGTCACGTGCGATCGTCTTGGGATCGTAGCGCGATTTGCGGAGGGCGAAGGAGCGATCGATGGGTTTGACGATTCCGTCGTATTCGAGAAGTGGGTTTCGTGCGATAGATTCAGATTGAGGATTAACGGTTACGTTTGTGAGATTATTGTGAGATTGCGTGGTGGATGGAATGTGGTGGTGATGTCGAAAAGGGAATTGCGGTGGTCGCGTCTCAAGGTCTCCTCCTGTGATGGGCCTGTGCAAGGTGCTGGGTCCGTGCTCAGCGGACAAACTATTGGTCCGCTCACCAGCAACACTACCACCAACCCTTTGTCTCTTCTCACTTTGTTCTTCTCCTTTGTCTAAAGATTCGTTCTTTGTGAGGTCAATAATTTCTGCAAATGTTCTTTTCCTTGCCTGAGCTTCCTTTGTTAGAGGAGCTGCGGGAATAGCCGGTGCCTTCAACGGCTGGGGTACAGCTGGTTGCGCTGTGCCATGCGAGTGATATGGGTGATATGATACTGGCCCCTGAAATGATACTGGTGGGTTATATGATACTGGTGGTTGATATGATGCTGGCGGAGGAGTGTAGTAATACTGTGGCTCTGGCGGATATTGGCCATAATTCGGTCCTGCCGGCGGTCGAGCATAGTACGGCTGATGCGGCACTGGCGGAGATTTTTCGTCAAGCGATTTTGCAGGTGTCAAAGGAGAATGGACAAATCCACGAAAACTAGCTGCAGTTGTTGGAGTTGAAGTACTGTCGCGAGGAGGAGCTTCTGTTTTTGACCGCCATGACTTCCAAACAGTCTGTGGAGCAGCAGCTTTGTCTTGGTAGGGCGAAGAATAAGTTCCAGCAGCTCCCCCTTGGGATACTGCTGGCCTTGATGCTTGTCCATGCTTGCCCACATAAGCCTGGAGGAGAGCCATGTGATGCATCTCCTCGGTACTTAGTGGAGCCGAGCTTCCTGCCGCAGTTGGACCGGCTGTGGTTGCTGCCACATGCGGAGGATTTGACTGTGGCTGACTTCCTCGTACACTTGTCGGAGCGGTGGTTGTTGATGCAGGCGGAGGTGGAGGCTGCGAGTGGGGTCCCGGTGTAGCGGTTACAGATGTAGGCTGAGGGGACTGGGCTGCTGCATTTGGCGAAGTCGTGGTAACTTGCGCAGCTGCTGTTGTAGTGGCAGCGGCGGCTGCGTTAAGTGGTAGAATGGCGGGCACAGGCGGCACACCATTTTCTAGTCTCTCTCCTCCAGGCGCAGAATTTGAAGACTGCGCGAGGTGCCCATTATATCGTAGCTCGTGGGGTAACTTGTTCAAACCACGTGGACCACGTGGAGCCCCTGGAGGCCGGCCGTCTTTTCGTGGCCTACCCACCGGTCGAGTCGCCTTCCCTTCATTAGGAGTCCCAGAGCCCGGCGTCTCGCCTGGCTGTGGTGCAGCTTGTGCTGTCCCAGGTGTCGATGGAGGTACTACCGCTGCCCCTGCTGGTATTGGTTGCGGTGTATCCTGTTGAGATCTTTGTGATTGGGGTGCGGAGGGAACAGAATGCGCTTGCCCTGATGTTGGGGTCACGGCAGCAGGGCGGGGTGGCTGGTACTTAGGCCTGGGGTTACCTGGTAAGACAGCAAGTAACGTTTTAGCAAACCGTGCTCTATCCATTCTGAACCCCAGTTTCTCAATCATTTCACACAACTCAATGTAACTTGGGTTGCCTTCCAACATTTCCCGGATTTGTCGTGATTCTATTTTCTTGCCCGCATTCTCCGGGATCTCATTGAGGACACTTGCTGCCGTTACTGCGATGGTTTCTCGTTTATCTGAGGGCCAGGTCGAACCATTCTGAGGAGGTGGTGGATTTGCAGGAGGGGCATGGCCAGCGACTTTTGGTGGCATAACCGGCGTTTGGCGGACATTATTGATTGGACTCGTGTTAGAAGCTGCATTATTAGCGGCAGTGGGCGTGGTGGTGGTAGACGAAGCCTTCTGGGGCGGTCGAATAACCGATGCTGTCCGAGGGGTGTTCGTAGTAGATTTACTATTTCCTTGGGATTCAACTGCCCCCGGTTTACCAGGTGCCACCAATGCAGGCTCTTGCGAGGTAGGTGCCTTAGTAGCTGCCGCCTCCGCCGCACGTGCAGCTATTGCAGCCTTTGATCTGCCGGGCCGCTTCGCTCTCCTCTTGGCATTGATATCACCTTGAGTCCCGTCCTTAGCTTGTGCCAATGGAGACTTGGAACTATCCGGTTGCTGCGGTGTTGCCTTCTTCTTCTTGCCCTTTGACGCCGAAGGCAGTGCTGGCGCAGGCACTGCTGCTGGCCGAGAAGTGTTTAGAGTTGGACTCTGCTGTGGCGCTTCAACCGACTGTACCACTGGGCTGCCTTTGGTTTGAGATCCTTCCGCTTGTGGTTGGGGAGATTGCCCCGGGCCGGTTTTCCTCACCGAGGACCAGACCTGGAGGAACAGTTTTGGATCTTTTGACTGGTAGTCTCGTAGTTTTTCGACCATCCTTCGCATTTCTTCCTCCATTGTCACTGCAGCATTCTCGTTCGGAGGCTCCTGTGGCCCTGCCATTTGCACCGGCTGGGACAGGGCTTTCCCCTTGGGATCGGCCTGCGCTGCAGACATAGGGTGGGATGTGTTCCCAGAAGTAGGCCCGTCTTCATTATCTTCGTCAACGTCACCAGAAGCCTGTCCTTGCTCGTCCTCTTCACTCGCTTCCGACTCAGATTCCGACTCCGCTGCATTATTGGCTGACATCGTATGGGCAAGAGTCATTGCTGCTTGCATAGCAGCTCCCGTCATATCTACTCCTTCCCTTTGCTGCTGTGCCCTCAAGGCCTCTTGCTGCCGTTGTTCTTCCATAGCTGCCATCTCCTTTAATCTGGCGAGTCTCGCCGCCTCCGCCTCGGCGGCTTCTATTTGTTTCTGATACTCATGGTAGCTGTTATAAACATGGCTCGGGTCTACAGTGGTAGGTCGGTCTGGTGATGGCCGTCTCTATGGTTGTTGAGGCGGTTGCTGGCGAGCAGTTGGAGTCTGTGTGGGCAACGGGAGATAATTTGTCGTTGGTGGAGGCTGAGACGAAGTTGAAGTCTGATATTGGGTTCGCTGGCTATTGGTATTATCTGCATTAGATACCTGCTCATTGCCTGTTCTACGAATTACATTTGTAGGCATTTTTGCAGGAGGCAAAGTGGCGGCTGGCTGGGGACTTGTTTGGGCTGCCCTGCCACTCTGGCTATTTAAACCGCGAGCGGTCTGCGAGCGCGGTTGGTTACTATATGCATTTGAACTTGCACTCGCAGTATTCCTAGCTATAGATGCTGCAGGGGGGGTGGATGCCTGACGGTTCTGCTCCTGCTTATAAGCTCTCGCTGTCGCTGGCTTTTGGGGCTGCGATGGAGTAAACGGCGCATATTGGCTTTGTTGCATGTTTCGGGAAGACGCATCAATTGCATCTGTAGCTCTTGAAGCAACAGGGTTTCCACCACTAGGTATCGTGGTGTTGGCAGAGCGTTGAGGATATGAGTTTATCAAAGACTGAGGATACGCAGGCGACGGCGTTGGAAGATTATATGCGGTTCCGCTTTTAGCCCCCGCAGCCGGCTCAGGGGCCTGCCTCTCTGTGTGGATTCCAGTAGCCGGTGAAGCCCTTGCGCCGGTACTATCTGGTCTTGCATGATTGTGGACTTGTGATGGGGTGTTCTGATGGGAGACACTGCCCCTGGCACTTCCTTCATACACACTTGCCCCAGAGTATCTAGTCGTACTCTGCGCTGTTTCCGCAACAGAGTTATAGTTAAGACCCGAAGCGTAGGCTAGGTCTCCCAGGCTGCTTGTATCGTAGCTATTATGCGAGCTTAACTTGGCGGAAGTGTTGGCGGTCTGTTCTGGGACATTAGGATTGCCGAAGCTCTCCATGCCAGCGGCCGGAGCCGCCTTGCCCCCAGAGTAAGCACCCCAATTATATCCGCCGCCATTATTTGCGCTGGCCTGTTGTGGGTATTGCTGATACTGGTAATCATTATTTGGGTATGCCCGCGTTGGCGTAGCGGATGTCGCGCCATAATATGGATCCCCAGCTGTCGCGCTGGATGTCGCGAAGCTTTGCTGGGGAGTAGGCGCCCGGTTATTGATGGGAGGATAGTTGCCGGCGTAATTATAATTATTGTTCGTCATGTGGGCCTCCTAATACGTGTCAGTCAAGCTTCACGCTGTAGGCGCAACCATCGACATGGGGAGCTTCATGATGCCGAACATAACTTACTGTTGGCTTCTCCGGCTAGGAGAAGACGCTCCACATTTGTCACTACAGGCATCAAAGATACAGCGCATGATGCACTTTCATTAATGGCAACAGGTTTTGAAGGGCGTTGGGTACATTTCGTCTCTTTACAGCTATACTTTGCCAATATACAATCCCCATCTGGGATGCCATGAGCCTCGTCGCCTGTGCTCTTGGTGTGGTTAGGGTGGCTCGTGCATATCCCGTCGTATTAGCGCGTCTGATTGGCTGTCATCAGATGAACCAGCCAGAGGGGTTATGCCGATCATGCTGGCTGAGACTAAGACAGCTTAGTAGTGAGCTTCAACAGCATATTACAAGCACTTCTGTGGACAGCGGCGATCCGCACTGGCTACAATAGATATTTCTACGGAGGAAAACAAATTATAGCTTCACTTGGGGGGCGCCGGCATCGAGAGGGGTGCCGGAATTAATTCCGGCGCGGATAATGCGTAACGCCCAAATCCCTCAGTTCATACCAACTGTGCGAACCACAGTCCTACCTTGAGCGGTTACACTCTGCAGGTGCAGGCAGGTGAGGGTTAGCAAGGGTAGACCGCTGCTGTTGATGAAGTGACTCGCGCTCAGCCTTGTCTAAAGAGTTCGCCGTAACTGCCCTCTATCTGTCTCCCCGTCACCCCTTCTAGGTGCAACTAAGTCTCCGCGCCCCTGCCAATTGTGGCGTCCTCCTTGTGCTTGGTATGGTGTGATGATTTTGGGGTTACACAGCAGGGACACGTGCCAGACAACGTCAAAAATCCTCGCGGTGAACAAAAGAATCAAATCTTTTGTTTCTAAATCCTCCTTCAGCCATAAAGCAGCCTTGCGCCCGCAATCTGATATAGTTGGATTCACCTTCTCGAGCCAGAAAGCAAGGTTTCGAAGATAAGCCCCTTAATAGGCAGCCAGATTGTCCAGTCGTTAGAATGAACAACGACGGCCTATTGAATATTGGTGCACATGCATTGCAGGACTACCAGATGCAGTTGATGTTGCTTGAGCAGCAAAATAAAAAAAGATTATTAATGGTACGAGCAGAACAAGACGCTTCTGAAGAGCAAGATGCTGCACTAAAGACACTTCTTTTGGCACTGAATCAACTCGACACCGCACATATCTATGTCAGAGAGTTGCTAACAAAATTTCCCACCTATTTTCAAAATATCGAAGATTTCAAGTCGTCCATTCCCCGAGATATCAAGACTCTGCAAGGCTATGAAGAGAAGCTCGATAATAAGGAAGCCGAAATCAAAGCTATGGAGATCAGGTACAACGAGCTGATTCGCATGACGCCAGTAGCCCAGCAAGGAGAGCTACAGCAGGTCAGAGACAAGGCCATGCTCACAATACAACAAGATCTGGAAGGATTGACGCAAGACAGAGACAATATTGTCGCAAAGATAAAAGA
Source organism: Pseudogymnoascus sp. VKM F-4516 (FW-969) (assembly GCA_000750815.1). Classification (NCBI taxonomy): domain Eukaryota; kingdom Fungi; phylum Ascomycota; class Leotiomycetes; order Thelebolales; family Thelebolaceae; genus Pseudogymnoascus; species Pseudogymnoascus sp. VKM F-4516 (FW-969). The sequence continues at coordinate 34,310 of JPJZ01001157.1, read as the reverse complement.
AAAGAATGGACGGATCGAAGAGTTGGGGGTGGCGTTGGGGAGGTCCAGGGAGTTGATGCCAGAGCTGATTGAAGACCTGAAGACATTGGCCCTGAAATTGCGTGATGTGCAAATGGACAATTCTAATGATAGCATTGGGACAATTGGAGATACCCATGGAGATTAGCATGTATTGTGGCGTTGCTGTGTACGTATTGAGCATCTAACCTTACGAAGAGAGACACAATTGAGAACCATTTCTTTTTGTATGATTCCCTTGCTAGTCGAAGCAGCGTTTGTTTGTCTGTATATAACTTCTGTCGCTCCTTGTACTGGGCTCAAATTGCGGACACGCGCGGTTTGATGGCTGCTGTTGGAAATGCGGCGAGGCGGGGTTGTACCAGTCATTGTTGAACACGAGGGAGGTTATTCCCTGAGACCTCTAGAGAGACGAAACGAAACTCCCTTTATTTAAATAATAAGAGTTCGAGGGCTAGGGACCGCTTTCATGTTGACGGATTGGTTTATTTAAATTGTTGTTTTATTTTTGAGTTTTGAGTTAGCGGGCTTGCACACGCGCCACTACCGAATAATTGGTGTTTCACTTGTGAGAAATTTTGGCTTTTTTTAATTGAGGTAGCCGTTAAGGTAGCTCCTATAGGGCTGATGCAGTCCGATTGAGTTGTATAGAGTCACTATAATGCTATTCTTAAGCTGTCTTATATATGGAACAAAGTAAAGGTAATGAATGAGCGATACCCTATTTCCAAGAACAAAAGGCGAATCAGACCAGCACTTCTATCCAGGTCGGACTTATAGCTCATATCAGGCATATACTATTTAATTGAGTATCGTTATACAAGAGCCAAAAATTATACTTAGTTCTCACAATATAGCTGTCGAAATGATTACTAAACCCCACTTCCGGGCATTATTAAGCCGCACCCCGCATAACCCCGAGCTCCCGGCAACGAAGCTAACCACTGCTATGACACCATAGATACTTAATATTTGATGCTGAATTGATAATCAGTGACAAGCCTATGATTTGCTGTATATAAACCGAGAGGACCTACGTTATTGCAAAGATCCGATCTCAACTCTCCCTCTCGAACTTGTACTGCTCTATTTGATCCACAGCGACTTATAACCAAACGTACTCACTCATATCTAAACTTTAGTTTCAAAAATGGCAGCTTCTAACTTCTATGCTATCATCGCGGGTGTTGGCGCTGGCACAGGTCTACTATCCCCATCTGCCCATTAGCTGTAAAACCTCTCTGACAAACAATCCAGGACGCTCTCTCGCCCTCAAATTCTCCGCTACCTACCCCACCGTCTTCCTCCTCGCTCGCTCGCCCGAGTCCTACGAGTCAATCGTCAAGGAGATCAAGGCCAGCGGCCGCAATGCAATCGGCATTAGCACTGACGTAGCATCCGCTTCGTCTGTTTCCGCGGCACTCAAGACCATCGCCGCGGAGACGGCCAACCAGAACCTCGCCGCCGCAGTCTACAACGTCGGCGGCAAGTTCGTCCGCAAGCCATTCCTGGAACTGACAGAGGAAGAGTACTCTTCAGGCTTTGAGGCCAGCGGCAAGGGCTTCTTCAACTTTGCGCACGGCACCCTGCCTCTTCTCCTCAAGACTGCAGAGCTCTCAGAGGCGGCTCCGAACCCGCCGAGCTTGCTGGTCACAGGCGCCACTGCGTCGCTCAAGGGCTCTGTGGGGTGTGCCCAATTCGCCTCGGGCAAGTTCGCACTGCGTGCCACGACTCAGTCGCTGGCTAGAGAATTTGGCCCCAAGGGTGTGCATGTAGCACATGCTGTTATCGACGGTGTCATTGATACGCCTAGGCTTAAGCAGTTGGGGTGGAAGGTGAACGAGGGTAAAGAGGACGGCGCGATTAGCCCGGACGCTATCGCTGATGCCTACTGGTGGCTGCACAGCCAGCCTCGGAGCACCTGGACGCAGGAGATTGATATTAGGCCATATGTTGAGAAGTGGTGATCAGAGATCAAGTGTAGCAGGCAAGGAATGAGTGACAGATAGTGTGTAGTTCTATTTTATGACCAAGTAGCGATCTAATACATCAATTCAACGTATCTACAAGTTAGTGTTCTTCATACTACTTCGGCAGTGTGATACGATTACTGTCTCACACCATCAAACCGACGCTTTTAAGAGACCGAAATCTAAAGGGCGGTCTGCAGGTAGGATATAGCGCGGACTTCAATGAAGAAACACTCTACAGGGGTTATTCTACGCCACTTTTTTACCGCGAAATCCGTTGGAGAAAGAAGTCGCGGTCTTAACTGGGCGTGGGAGGGGTAGCCTATATCTCTATCTATCGGTAGATAGATAAAGTTACGAGCCAAGGAGCAAGGCAAAATTGCCAGGAGAGATGGAAAAGGGTAAAAGGAATGAGAGAAGTGGGAGAGAGGAGGGAATGAAAGAAACTGGGAAGGGAGGAATGATCCAAAGGGGCCAATGGAAAGAAGCAGGACGAGCAGCGCTGAACGCGGAGCCAACTTCGGGATAACTCCCATGGAGCATTTCACAGTATAAACCAGGCGTGCAAGCACGGTGGATGTGAAACGGCCATATCATTGATCGATTGAATTGCGCCAAAGCCCATGCCTAACGCATTGCTGGCGATTTGCTGCCGCAAAATTGCTGAACAGCCCGATAATAGTATGCCCATAACACCATTTCCCAAGCTCCGATATAACCGAGTTTCACGTTGCCTTTATTGTTTTATAATCGAGTCCAGTAATTTACTCCGACTTGGACTTGAGCTTCTCCTTGATCTCGCGACCGGTCTTGATGCGCTCCAGGATGGCCTCACGGTCCTTGTCAAGCTTGAGCTTGGTGATGACGACCTTGGAGGGGTGGATGCCGAGCGGGACGGACTGTCCAGAGGACTTCTCGCGGACGACACGCTCGATGTGAACGATGTACTTGAGACGGTAGACGGAGGTGATCTTGCCCTCACGACCCTTGTTGGAGCCACGAACGATGGTGACCTCGTCATCCTTGCGGATTGGGATCGAGCGCACCTAACGAGCACTGTTAGATAGGTCCTGATAACTGTAGGCACCAGATTCTTACGTTGTACTTCTCACGGAGCTCCTTGCTGAGAGGGGCGCTCATGATAGTGCGGCGAACACTGGATGGGGCGCTGAAGTGCGACTTGCGCGACTTCCTGCGGGAGGAGTGGAGGGCTGAAGTCTTGTCAGTTTGGGTTCCATGATTGCAAAAGCGCATAATATATATGCGCTTTGTAGAGTCGATTGTAACATACAGCTGTTGATCTTCGTCATCTTGGCGGTTGAGGTGATGAAACTGGTTGTCGTGGAAGTCGTGGATAAGAGAATCGAGGGGATTGAGATTTCGTGAACATTGAAGAAAGTTGTTGTGCGTGCAGGGGTCAGCTTAAGCGAGCGAGTCAAAATTTGTTTCGCTCACCTAACAAAATGCCCCACATGCAAGAACTCCCCTCCCACGTGACATATTATTCATAGTCACGTGTGGCTTGACTTTGTTAGAGCCAGGCAGGTTTCGACAACTCTCTCACTTTGAGATAGGCATTAATTAACATGTATTCATTTCAACTATCTCATTAAATCAGTGCATCCTCCAGCTCACCAAAGTTAATCTCTGGTTGCCCTCCATCTCCAAGCAGTCCAAAAAGAGCCTCATAGTCTTGGACATAATCCCCCAACCCCTCGCTGAATTCTCCTGCCATCCCAACCCCACTGAACTCCTCCCACTTGACTCCTTCTGCTGCTCCGACTCCACCAACTGACATTGGCCCCATTTGAAGACTTGGATCATCCCAATCAAAACGCATGCTCTCATCCCAACCAAGCCCAGACATACCCTGAGTAACATCTACGCCGGCTCCCTGCTCAGCCAAACCGCTCACGGTTGCCTCGTCCTCCAGCCTGATTGTCTCTCTTGCCGAGGATATGGCCTTCTGAATCTGTTTCGCCGAAACCCATGTCTCTGCAATCGAGTCAATAACCTTGCTAATTTGCTCCAACTGCGTGCCTGTTTCCTGGACATCTCGTTTGTTTCTTGGTATGCCCTGAGGGCTCGCTGAAAGGAAACGCTTTAGGAGAACGATCGATGCAGCTGATGCGCATGTGTGAATGAATGTGACTGGCAAGGCGGAGTAGGAGTAGTGCTTTGAGTAGACCTTCATGAGTTGCAGAATGGAGTTTAGAGATGACGAGCAGATATCAAGATCTTCGGTGACGGTGGCGAGATGGGCGAGTGAAGAGTGGCGGGGAGGGCGGTGGAGAATAATCATTACAGTATGGAAAAACATGCTGTGTGATATTAGCTACAATTCCACGACAAATAGGCAGACTGATAAAAGACTTACTGGAGGTTAAGAATGTATGCTGCGACGGGTCCGCGGCTCCATTGGTTCCAATGGAGACGTGCGGGTAAGTCCGCTAGCCACTTGCTGAGCGCGACGTGGATGCCCTTCGCGCTGGCTGCGAGAATACTCGGATCAGCTTTAGCGTTGTGGTTCTGGAAGACCTCAGTAATCATGCGATGCACAATTTTGCACAGCTCAGCTTGCTGAACAAAGGAGCCGACGAAAGACAGGTCATCTTCGTATTCTGTGGGCGTAGTGTTATTTTTGATGTAATCATCGAGAAGAGAGTCCCAATCCGGAGGATAGATGAGCCGGTTGGACTTGTGAACGTCAGATTCAGACGGATAAAGGGCCGGTGGGCGGCCAAAGTAGAGTGAGAGTTGCCTAAATCCATGTCAGAATTAAGCTTGTGGGAAGCGGGACGAGTAACGGACTTGTCAGCAATAAATGCAGCCCAGTAGGCTCTTCTGGAGATTTCTCGTTCGACATCGGTATCTCTTGGAGTATTCCAATGGCTGGGATCCAAGTGCAAACCCATGCCTTGTGCCAGTCTGAATGCCATTCCTACTCTAGTCAGTCTCATAACCTGTTATATCAGGTGATCCACTTACCCGTGAAAACCCAACCTCTCGAGCTCTTTCCTCTTCCAATATCTCTATGACCCAACAACAGCAGCGCTTGCAGCGTAGTTAAGTCAGGGCTATCCAAGGCGCTGCCGTATAGTAATTCTTGGGCGCGATTGGAGAAAACTGCACTCAAGTCCCTCACGGTCTCATCTGAGCTCGCCAGCGCGCCCATAGCACAAATCGCATATAGTAGCAGATCGGAGTAGTATGGGCCTCCACCTGCCTTGTAATCCCTCAAAAAGTACTCTCGATACAAACACATATGGAAGTAGTATTGTTGGTCGAAGAATACTCCCATAAGCTTTTGGCACATCGGCGTCCATGGAGTGCTAAAGCTGTGTTCGACGACGTTCCCTTCAGGCGAAATAGCTAATGAAGATTCTGGTGATTGGGATTCTGGCTTGACTTGGACTGGAGGGGTGGCAGTTGTATTCATGATGCTAAAGCCCGCCTCTGCATCATCAGTCTCAGATGGGTTAATTTGGAAGAACGATGTTTCGCCGTAGAATTGGTCCGCACTCCCTTCCTTCAGTCGCATAAGACGACCTTTTGGGAGTGGTGGTGCCAATGGGATCTCCTTCGCAAGGGCCGGTAAGGGTGGCAAATGCTCCATAGACGTCTCCTTGAAATTTGCCAGCATTACGTCTCTTTCCGACGAGCTAGCAGCCGTGAGGTTCATAATAAAGAGCTCTAGAGAAGCAATTTGGCCCTCCAGAGCCTCGACATATAGTCGGGATATGGGGCTGAAAAACATATCAGCTTCTTTGGTCCGCGAGTGAGACAGGACTCGATTTTACCGTTTCTTTTCCCCACCAGCATTGATGCATTCTGCACCAGCCTTTTTGCATTGATTACAAGGCCTTGTGCGATCACATTTGACCTAGTTTTACGGATAAGCATTTTGTTGCAGCAGTGAGAGAGCGTGCGGAATTCACCTTCCGTCTCCGACACCTTTCACATCTAGTCCAAGTCAGTTTACAGCAAATCATGCAGGAGGAAAGAGCGCAAAACCTACGATAGATGTGACGGTTCTCTGTTCGCTCCTCCGCTTGCCCCACCAGAAGCTGGAACCGCGCTCATGGTTACAAGAGATTACTATATCGTAAATAACTCATGATATTGTTTCTATTATACAAAACAGGATTATCCGAAGTCATCATCGTCGTGCGGAGGTGTGTCACGTGATTTATTTAAATGACTTTCTAGCGAGCCGATTTCGCCCCTCAATCCCACGCTATCACCTGAGAAGATAACCAAATACCTGCCCAATCCAACGGGATTGCACGGATCAAGGGATAATCCGGCGGGGGATTCCACGCTATCACCTGAAAATTACTCGATTTCAACACCTGATAGTCTAAAGATGTTGTGGCCTTGGAAATCGGGGGAATATAACAGGTTGTTGCATTCCCAATGTGTACCCACACACTGCCACACACCTTATATCATCTCTCTCCATCTCACTTTCCTATACAAGTAACTCGTGTTTACTAAAAGTTTGTAAGTGGAACTGTGTATAATGGGACTGTTTTCAGCAACTATAAGCAATATAAATGGCCTCAAATCGACGGCTCGGTTCCCGCCGAGGAAACCAGCTACATCTGGCTTGAAGCCGCATTAAAGTCGTTCTAGACCATTACCTAGAGGTTCGGATAATGGCGAATGATCCAATTGCCGCGGTGTGGTGTGCGTTAGTTGACAGCTAAGAGTATTTACTATGGAAGCACAGATCCGTAGCAGGGATGCTCATCGGATCGACGGTAAATGATCCTCGGTCCTAAGATTCTCCATGGTGTCTCCAGTGCTTTAATATAGATGTTCCATCAAACAAACGCCAGAACGCTTGTTCTCATTTACCCAGCCGTCCATTCAATATGCATAATATATGAGATTTCCCCGCCCTCGGAGCCACGGCAAGATCCACGTGGTTATCATGTCGGTGATGGCACCTTAGTTGCCGTAACCTTGGGGAAGCTAGGTTAGCTCTCACAGCTCAATAATAAGCTCCTGGGGAATGGATATATATAGGGTGTATGCCTATAGTATAGTAGAATAGGTGAGCTTTGTTCCTATCGCCAAGTTCATTGTCAATATTCAAAATGCGGCTTCTTATTCCGTTCAGCGCATTGGTTTCCACTGTATTTGCTGCATATAAGTGTTAGTCGATAGGGAGTTAGCTGTCTGGGAATTTGCTAACGTCAGAAGGGGATAATGTCAAAATTGGAGGAGGCGGAGGTTTTACCCCTGGAATTGTCTTCAGCCCAAAGACAAAGGGGTTGGCGTACGCCAGAACAGACATTGGTGGGCTGTATCGCCTGAACAGTGATGATAGCTGGACACCTCTCTTGGATATCGCCAATGACGCGACATGGTATGCCTCCTGCCATCCTGTCAATGACCAATTTCTAACAAGTCAGGAACTACTGGGGAGTTAGCGCAGTAGCCGCCGACCCCGTTGACGCGAACACGGTCTATATTTCAGTTGGAATGTATACAAACAGCTGGGACCCGAACAATGGTGCAATCCTAAAGAGTACCGACAAAGGCAACACGTGGGTCAAGACCGCTCTCCCATTCAAACTTCCAGGTAACCAGCCTGGCCGAGGGATGGGCGAGCGTCTCTCCGTGGACCCTAACAACAACAAAATTGTCTACTTTGGAGCTCCAAGCGGAAACGGCTTGTACAAAAGTACTGACGCTGGTGCAACCTTCTCAAAGGTCTCGACTTTCACTGCAGTGGGAACATTCCGTGCGGACCCAAGTGATACCACTGGGTATCAGAGCGACATTGTGGGTGTAACATCTGTTGTCTTCGACACTACCTCTGCCACTCTCAATGGAGCAACATCTAGGATTTATGTGGCGACCGCAGATGTTGCGACTTCTGTATATGTTTCCACTGATGCTGGTGCCACATGGAAGGCTGTTGCCGGCCAACCAACTGGACGCTTCCCTCACCGAGTTAAGCTTTCAGTTTCAGAGAAACTCTTGTACCTTACCTACAGTAACGTAGCCGGCCCATACGATGCCGGTGACGGAACTGTTTACAAGTTCAGTCTTACAACTGGGGCATGGACGAACATTACGCCCGCGTGGCAAGCTTCGAATAGTCTCGTGTTTGGCTACGGTGGCTTGGCTCTTGATGCCAGCAACCCCGGAACATTGATAGTGGCATCCGATAACCTGTGGTGGCCAGATGCACAGCTGTTCCGCAGCACTGACTCCGGTGCTTCATGGGTAACTATCTGGGACTGGAATGACAACCACTACACATATGATACCGACAAGGCTCCATGGATCAATGCCTCTCGTACTGATGACAAGGCACTCGGATGGATGATCGCATCGCTCGAGATCGACCCCTTTGACGCCAACCACTGGCTTTACGGAACTGGTCTCTCCATTTTCGGTGGCCATGACCTGACTAAGTGGCCTGCTGTTCACGTCCAGTCACTCGCTGATGGATTCGAGGAGACATCCGTCCAGTCTCTTATCTGCCCTCCAGGGGGAGCGCCCCTTCTGTCCGGAATCGGCGACATTTGCGGCTTCAGACACGAGAGCATCACTCAGTCACCGGCTATCAATTTCGCCAATCCTTATTATCCAACTACACCCGACCTTGACTTCGCAGGCCAGAAGCCGCTGAGCATCGTACGCATTGGTAACGATGGCTCAACCGACGTTAGTCAAATGGCCTTGTCAAGTGACGGGGGTAAGACATGGAAGCCAGCCACCGTTTCGTCAACAAGCCTTTGCTGTGGTAAGGTTGCATACGGCGCCGATGCCTCATCGATTCTTTGGGCGACTCCTTCTGGCAACTACGTCTTCGTGAACGGGGTACAATCGGGCGTTGGAACTCTGCCAACAGGAAACCTGAAGATTGCCTCTGACAAGGTGAATGCTAAGTACTTCTACGCTGCAGACGGGAACAGTTTCTACGTCTCCAAGGACGGCGGCTTGACATTCGCCATCTCGGCCGCTCTTTCCAACAACGGAGCGAATGCCATCAAAGTCCACCCCACAGTAGCCGGTGACGTGTGGTTCTCGACGTCCAGTGGCTTGTACCACTCCACCGACTTTGGGTCGACTTTCACCAAGATTTCTTCAGTATCAGCGAGTTACGCCATTGCCCTTGGAAAGGGGACGGGCTCTTACCCAAACCTCTACGCCTTCCTTACCACATCCACCTCCGGAGGCAACATTCTTGCTGTGAGCGCGGATAAGGGCGTTACGTGGACCCAGATCAATGATGCACAGCACGGTTTCGGTGCCGCCAGTGCCAACTGCTTGGCTGCGAGCTGGGATACCGTTGGCGAGGTTTTCGTTGGCACAAACGGAAGAGGGATATTCTATGGACTGCCGTGAGTTGAGATTCTACTTTTTGTTCATACATTTTCTAATACTGCGAATAGGAGCGGTGGCACTACTCCAACTACAACTGCAAAGCCAACAACCTCCACTACGACTTCCCAACCCACGACCTCGAAGCCAGTGACCACTACCAGTAACCCAGCCACTACCAAGACGACGGCCAGCACCACCTCGGTACCAACTCAGGGTGGGGGAACGATTCCAAAGTACGCACAATGTGGAGGCCAAGGCTGGACTGGGTCCGGGACCTGTGTAGCAGGAACCGTCTGCCAAGTTCAGAATGCATTCTATTATCAGTGCGTGTAGAACTTACCGCTCGAGAGTCTGAAAGCGAGACTACACATAGCTAAGAATTGATACTGCATTTAAAGCTACTACATTTTCTTTCCTATGCTTGAATTTTGAGTGACTGGCATGTCGAGAATATTTAATAGTTTATTCAGAGTCTTAGTTTTAATTCTAGTTCCTATAAACAATCCGAGCAACAACAGTTCTGTAGGCCACTCTGACCTTCCTGAGGGCTGTTGGGTGGCGGGAGTAACGTACATATACATTAAAGCTGCAGTGCTCATTCTGCTGCAAAGGTGGGATGGTGGGCTGACGAGCAGGATCACCGGGCAGAGAGACGGTCACAATAAATCACTAGTGATAGAACTGGTTTAGGACGATTTGGGTCGACAGTTTGACATTAATAAGCTTGGTATACATTTGAAAAGGGAAGTCTGGTGTAGAAGTGAGTGCAGCAAATTGCATGATGCCCCTGGTGGTCCCAAGTTCCGTCAAAGCCAGAGAGAACAACAGTACAGTTGGTGCAGTTGACGCGTGTTTTTGGAATTTGGTGTTATTTGATGATGTTCGACGTTGCGCAATCCGGAACGATAAAAAATCCAGCTGAAATACAGTTTCGCAATGAACTCGTTCCTTGCAAAGAAAACGCAGTGTACTCTGATGTCAATCGGGATAGCCTGTAGAGATTTCCAAGCGTGTATCCATGAGCCGATCAGGCTCTTCACAGGATCTCGTCGTCCATCGGAGCATCGCCATTGGTAGGGGCAGGTGCAGCAGCCTCAGCTGGTGCGGCGGCAGTTGCGTCGAAGTAATCGGCCATCTCAGAATCCAGCTCCTCGGCAGTCTTCTTGGCAGGGCGAGCCGGGCGGGCCCGGCCTCCACGGCCCCTCTTGCCAGCCTTGCCACGTGTAGAAGCTGCAGCGTTGTTTGCACCAGCCTTGGTTACGGCAGCCGACTTTGGCTGCGCCTTTGGTGGGCTATTACAGCACGTTAGTACACAGAACATACTCCATCTCACAGGCTAATAACTTACGCAATGCGATCGCCCAATCCCTTTGGAGCAACAATAGCTGGAGCCTGGGAGGCATCAACTAGAACCTCAATCTGTACAATGAATTAGCGATATTACAAATCTGCGGGGACAAGACAAGCTTACCTTCATTGGCCTTCCATCCACAAGTAATCCATTGAGAGCCGCAACGGCCTTGCTTGCACCGTCGTTCTTGTGGAAGACGATGTTGGCGATACCACGGCTCTGGCCATTGGGCCCATATGAGATGTCCACCTTCTTGACTGATCCAACTGACTTGGCGAAGTATTCCTAATAGGTAAAACGTGAACGTTAGTCATATGGTAATCGTCCAAAAGTTCGCTGCTAAACATCGTGTTGTCGTCATCGAGAAATGAAAGGCAATCAATCGGTGAAGTCAATAAGCCGCAAGTCGAACAAAAGATCATTTGCAGCAGCAGGTCGGCAGCAAGCAGTGAGCATCCAGCATTAGTATAGTTAGTATATCAATAGCCAGAAGGGTTGCGATCACCAGTGTCCAAGCTGTCGTTGTTTTGGGTCGCTCTTTCGTGAACTTGCACCAGCGAATTTCGCCAGCTGTGATACCGGAGTGGTTGCGACAATAACGTGATTATCGAGATGCACGACTGTAACATCATCGTATCCATGCCGGGGTTCATGACCAGCCGGCATACGCCAAGGGATCGATAGAATTCTTGATGTGATCTTGAATGCTGTTTCGGAAGCAGACTTGTTTCTTGGGGTAGCAATACGTGTTCTAAAACTGTGTATACTGTGCTGTGGTGTGCTGTGCTGTGCATGCTCACTGCTGCGATCTCTCGCCGAAGTTCTTGATCTCATGCTAGAGTTGAACCATTTATACATCAGGAAAGGTGCATTGAGCACGATGTCCTTTGATGTTGCCACCACATAAAGTCTGCACTGCACTCGTGTTTTGGGTGCTTGCCAGGCTACCTCTAGAGATACAGTTTGATGCGAGACTGATGCTCAACTCTTTGTACTAAGCTCAAGCCCTGAAGGCGAGCTATACATGTAAAGAGGAGTCTTGTTGGACTAAGTCCAGCATATAAAATGCCACCATATAAATTCTCTTGCCATAAACCGTCGTAATTTGTGCGATGATCGTGCGCGTACTTTCGGGAAAAAATCCAAAGGCTTGAGCAGCCTCATCGGTAACATACCTTAATCTGCGTCTCGTCTACGTCTCTTGGCTGTTTTGATGTTAGCACTGATACGTTCCACGTCTGGAGCGTGACGGAACTTACCAAATTGCTAACGACAATCTTGCTGTCTCTGTGAATGGCGGGGCCCGTTGGGGTGGCCTTGGTTGCGCCCTTTGCGGAGCGGGTGTTCTTGGAGATGCCTCCAACAGGGGCAGGGGCTCCGGTCGATCGGCGAGGTTGGCGTTGGCCTCTTCCACGTCTGGCGCCACCACGAGCACCACCACGGCTAGCACCAGTGTTGGTCATGATCTCATCCAAAGACTGGTCGAGCTTGGTGGCCATTTTGATTGTATGTATTGTTTTGAAGAGAGGCTGGAAGCGTGGAAGTACTGTCAGGTCGGAACGACGATAAAAGCGAGATAATCGCTAGATGGAAGAAGTTCGAGTAGCGATGGGGCAGTGCTGACTCTTGAAGTAATCCGCGTTTGACCGACTGTGAAGTGTAGTTGGTCTCGGCGTGGCAAAAGAAGTGGCAATTAAAGGTCTGTTACTTTCGAAGTTGGCTGAAGTACAGTAAATATCTTGGCTTGAAGGAGTGCTGATGCGGTTTCGATGAGAATAGAAGGTGTTGTTTGTATTATTGAAGTGGTTTGTGATGGATGAAGAAGGAAGAGTAGGATCGGTAGGATCACAAGGCAGGCGTTTGTCCAGTTTCGCGTCGTTGGGTACACGGCGCTAGACCTAATCTGGCACAAAAGGGGACTCACATCGCCGTCGCTATTATTCACAAGGACGTGGACCAATGATATTGCATTAAGTGAATGGTTGAAACGTCTTATTCGTAGACAATTTGAAGATTGAATAATACAGCTACTGGTACAATGCATGCAGCCGCCCATGAGGTGAGTTATACTCTCCGTAGGGATGTCTTGACTCGGGTCTTCGAGGCCCACTGCCCCAGCGTCTTTTGTATTTCACAAGTTGGATTCCATATCTTTTTTGCCCAGCAAACCCCTACAAAGCCGTGGGTTATCAAACTATACAGACAGACGCTCAATAACCCCCCAAATATTTATGCCTTAACGCCGTGGTAATCCGCCCCAAGAATTCTTCTAATCTCACACGACTCTCAGATGATTTCTTGTAGAATATCGTACTGTGCCGCCTCCATCGTATGTCACCGTTCATATGCAGCCGCTCATATTCAAGAACCGCCCTTCTATTGGATAGCTGACTTGGCCTTTGTGCTGGATGTAACCGGGACGCTTGCTTTGGCATCAACTTCTTCGACAGAGTTGGCCTCGAGGAAGTGATAAAGAACAATCATCAGCATTGCTGCAGAGCCGAGAAAGATGGCAAGCGCATATAGTTCATCGTCGGAAATCATCTTTGCGACTGGAGCCTACGGCTGAGTGGAATGTATGGTCGGCGAGGGTAACGGCGAAGAGAATTGAACCTGAGCTAGACGCGTTATTTAGTAATAGATCATTTTGATGGAATGAAATATTCACTTTTATTCCAATAACCCCCGGGTTTCCTTTGTATCAACTGATTGGAGACGGAATTCGTTACAAACTGGCAAATGCTGGTTGAGGCCAGGTACGTCGCAAGTGTTGCCATCAAGGTCATGAATAATGTCAGTGCCTCAGGCACCAACTACAACCCCACCAATTAATATTCAAGTCCATGATTTTCCAGCAGGCGACATCACTTTTGCGACGAGCGCACGCGACCACACACTCATTCAAAATCTATAAGAAGGGGATCTCGAGTATCGCCTACGTAGATTCGATCGCCCCCAGCGCATAGACTTTACGTCCTCTTTAACCTACAACCCACCGCCAAAATGCCGCCAAAGAAGCAAGAAAAGCAGGGCGGGGGCAAGAAGCCTTCGGCCACGAAGATGGTGGAGGACAGGACCTTCGGCATGAAAAATAAGAAGGGAGCCCAAACACAAAGGCAAATCGCACAGATGACGCAGTCTGCAAAGGCTGGTGGAACCCCCGAGGAAAAGAAGAAGGCGGCAGAGAAGGCCCAGGCAGAGAGGGACAAGCTTGCCTCTCTGGCGGCGCAGAAGGAGACAATGGAGTTGTTCAAACCTGTGCAAGTCCAAAAGGTGGCATTTGGAGTGGATCCCAAGACCGTTCTGTGCCAGTTTTACAAGAAGGGACATTGCGAGAAGGGAAAGAAGTGCAAATTCTCGCACGACTTAGCTGTCGAGCGTAAGACGGAGAAGAAAGATTTATATCAAGATTCGCGAGAAGAGGAAGAGAAGAAAAAGAAGGAGGAGACTTCGGCAGATTGGGACGAGGCGAAGCTGCAATCCGTTGTTTTATCGAAGAAGGGAAACCAGAAGACAACAACTGATAAGGTCTGCAAGTTCTTTATCGAGGCTATCGAGGAAGGGAAATACGGTTGGTTCTGGAATTGTCCGAACGGAGAGAAGTGCATGTACCAACACAAGTTGCCACCTGGGTATGCATATGCAGAAATTAATCCACACATTGAGCACGTGCTAACTATTATACAGATTTGTTTTGAAGACCAAGGAGCAACGCGCAGCCGAAAAGGCTCTTATGGATAAATCTCCGCTCAAGACCCTCACACTCGAGGACTTCTTAGAAAGCGAACGACATAAGCTGACCGGAACACTTACACCCGTTACACCCGAATCGTTCGCCAAGTGGAAGGCTGAGCGCATGGACAAGAAGGCCGCAGAGCAGCAGGCACGCGAGCAGAAGGAGGCAACTGGTCGTGCTATGTTTGAGAAGGGTGATTGGAATAAGGAGGTCGATGAGGATGAGGGAGATGACGAGGACGCATGGAACTTGGAAAAGCTGCGCCTGGAGACCGAAACTATGAGAGCGAGGAAGGAGTTAGAGCGGATAGAGGCTGCAGGCGGCCCAGCAGCACCCCGGCCGGCGGACGAAGGATCTAATGACACTGGTGATGGCTCCGTGGAGGAGGCCGAACCGTCAACATCTTAAAAGTGATTTTCTGCGCGAGGTGTAAAGCAGTGGGTACAGGACGGGTTTTGTCTTGGGTTTAATGGCTTCGACGAGAATTATGATCATGATAGGATAGATCATTGGCCTTGTCGAAGCTCTCAAGCGATAGGCCAGCGAGGCCAGCATTGACGCTCATTCACATAGATGAAATGATGATGTACTTGTGGAGAGCCAGATGCTCTTCGTACACAGCCGTACAAAATGCAATATACTTGCCTCTCTCTAAACACATGCCATGTGAGACTTGAAATTCACTGCAGTTTTAAAATTACGAGGAAGAATGATTTTTGAAAATAATATATTAAACAAACTGAAGTACAGTAATGAGCTAACCGGGGAGGATTTTAAGCTTCAAGAGAAGCACCATAGAATCTTTAGTCGCAGATCCCCGTCAAATACGTTTAGTATTTGTTGACAGTATTGAACAATACAATCGTAGGGCACTGAAGTGCCAATATTCCGTATGTGGAAACCAAGTCCCAGTGAAAATCCAAAACGAAACAATTCTAAAGCAAATCATATCTCGTGGTGTCCAATTTGTTGGCCCTTAGTACACTGGGTTGGCGCCGGCCCAGTATGGCTTGTGAGCCTTCGGCACTCTTGGCTGGGCCCAGACGCCGTTCTGGAAATAGTCGGTTTTCCAACCATCACCCTGGCTAAAACCATTTGGGTCGGGAGTTTCATCCTTTGGCTTCGGCGCTCTAGGCCATTCGTAACCGGGATCTTCCTTGGGCTCGAGTTTTTCAACGCCAGCTTGAATCCCAGTGAGCGGGTGCTTCGGCTTGTTGAGATTTTTGAGCAAGTCCGGAGTCCACTCTCTATCCTCCTCAAACGGAGGCGGTCCGGTAAACGGATTCTTGAATTTTTCGAAAATCTCAGGGACGGATCCAACGACGCTGGGGCCGGTCTTGCCTCCTGACAGAGCACGGTTTATATCTTTCTCTCTGGAAGCCTTATCCTTGGACTCTTTAGCTTTGGCGGCTTCTACCTTGGCAGCTTTCTCAGCTTGTTGCTGTCGTCTATCTTCAAAGTCCTTCACGAGTTGAGGAACATCTTGCTTTTGATTGCCTCTGCGCCTCAACATAGACTCGACAGGTTCCTCGAGATCGCTAGTGGCTTCATCAAAATCGTTGGCAAAGTCCTCGGAGTCGTCATAACCATTGGTAGCCTCATCGAAATCGTTGGTATCCTCATCATAATCGTTGGAAGTCTCATCGAAGTCGCCGGTATCGTCGTCATAATCGTTGTCAACCTTGTCGAAGTCGCTGGTAACATTGTCGTAATCACTGATAACCTTCTCAAAGCAAGCGGTAGCCTCTGCAGTGATATTTGTAGCGTTGTTAAAGACAGTACCGTTAATGGTGGTATTAAAGAAAGTCCCATTAATAGTGCTGTTGAAACCAGTTCCATTGAAATGTTGCGGTCCAGCACAAGGATAAAGAGGCCCCGCAAGCCGGCCAGGACGGCGGCTATTTCTATCACCAGGAGTTGTTGGAATGTATCTGGGATACTCAAAATCCGGAGAGTCGGGATGATAATCCGAGAGGATAGGAAGGTCCACAGGAGTTTCCTCTTCCGACTCTTCATATTCTTCGTATTCTTCAGTGCCATCGAAGTCATATGAGTCTTCAGATTCTTCGACACCATCGAACTCTCCAGACTCATTAAACTCCTCGAGTTCCCCAAACCCTTCGAAGCCTTGGAGCTCTTCCGGCATGTCGGCCGCGTCGAACTCTTCACGCTTGGCATTAATGGGAGTGCCAATTTTCGGACCCAGGTGGTGGTCATTTGGATGAGGCCCGTCAGTGTTGTCGATAGCTCTTGCATTCATGGGAGTGCCGATCTTAGGGCCCAGGTGATGATCATTCGGGTGAAGTCTTTCAGTACCATCGGTAGCTCTTTCGTTAATGGGGGTGCCGATCTTCGGGGGCAGAATATGGCCATCAGGGTGTGGAAGATTTTCAGCGTAGTCAGCGGCCCTCGCATTGATGGGAGTGCCAATCTTCGGTGGCAGGATATGACCATTTGGGCGGGGAAGACTGTTAATGTAGCCGTTGGCTCTGGCGTTGACTGGGGTGCCAATATTCGGGCCCAGGTGGTGACCATTCGGGTGAGTAGGTCTCTCAGTGTTGCCGGTGGTTCTCACATTGATCTGAGTACCAATATTTGGGCCCAGGTGGTGCTCATTCGGGTGAGTAGGTCCTTCAGTGTTGCCGGTGGTTCTCACTTTCTGGCCGAAGTCTCTTGGATGGGCCTTACGATTCTTGTCAAAAAGTTCAACGTGCTCGCCGGCCTTAATGGGCTGAGCAAATGGGCGGTAGGGGTGAGTAATGATTTGCTCTTTGGGGGTAGCCAGGTTCTTGTCACGAGCTCCCATCACCCTCTTCAAGCTCTCATCGGTCACCCCATCGGCGAAGTGGTGCGGAGCAGTATGCTCAGCTGGCATGGGGGTGCCCTGAAGGTCAGGAGGGGAGAACGTATCAGAGTTCAAAATCAGTTTGGCATCTGGAGTTGCCACTGGACGAGCAGCGATCAGCGCTGGTGCGACGAGCACCGCTGCAATGATCGAGACACGCATGGTAACAAGGCGTGTAACGCTGGTCAGACTTGAAAATGTGATAGTAAGAGTGCTCGAAGCCGAGTATTGTCGAGTTTGAAACGAAGACGAGGATGTGAGAATTTTACGGGTGAAAGAGAGAAAAAGAAAGGAAGGGAAGAGAGAATAGAAAAAAAAGTATAGTTGTAGACCCTTAAAGACGATTCAACTTCGTCCGTCCATATGAGAATGCATGCTATGAGCGTTATCCTACCAATAGGAGCTTCGCTAGAACAGACCACTTTTGGAACGGAGCCATTTAGCCTCTCTCAAGTCTGAGTTGACCTGACCGGCGCCAAGCTATTTTCGGTAGCGTAATCTGATATGGCAGCACAACGAACGTGATACTATCAAAGCATGAAGGCAGTACTGAACAATAAACTGAAATAAATGCACCCAGCTCCAAGTTAAACGCCATAAAGCCCGCTCTAACATATAATATCGGCCAGTGTTCCAGTATTAGCTCTTCAGTGCTTCCAACCGTCCTCTCATTTGGCTGAGCATCTCCTCTGCATCTTCTTCCTCTTCTTCTTCTTCTGCCGGTACTTGTGGCGCCGCTTCCACTGGCGTGGCGCCAGCCTTTCCCATTTTGTCCTTCAAGATCTCGCCCAGAACCTTGTCTACTTCGCTCTCGGCCTCTTCCTCGTCCTCTTCGTCTAGACTCATCTCTGGTAGCATATCCGCGCTCATCTCTTCTATGACTCCCGCCTTAACTAGCTCCCGGCTTAGCTCTTGCATCGTACCCATCAGCTCTGGTAGCCTGATAAGATGATTCACATCCTTCATGATCCCCGTGCTAGCGCGTAAACTCCCCTCGATTTTTTTTGTCGCAAAAGCCTCCGATACCTGCATCGAAACACTCTGTAGTTGCGCCTTACTTGTAATCAGGCGACTCGTAGTTTTCCTCGCTCGTATGAGTTCCCGCGCAAAGACTCTCGTCTCGGCGCTCGCCTGTTTCGCCTGTGCGGGGTTGCGCTCCGCACGCCGCGACGCCTGGCGGATGAGATCTTTGGTCTTATTCTCGACGGTCTTGAGTTGCGCGATGTCGCGATCGAGTTTACGAGTGTTCGCGCGGATGAGCTGGTTGCATTTGCGGACCTGCAAGGTGTCAGACAGTCTGTCATTTGGGCCGTTGATGGCGGGGTGGTACCTACCTGGGCCTGCGGGTCCGGCTTGAAGAAGACCGACCTGATGGTCTCCATCGTGATCAAAGGCCTCTGATTCGAGATAGAGGCTACGAGCTGTCGCCAGCTATAACTCAAAATGCCGATAAAGCTTGTTCATGCGTGGTTGTGGGAATAATTGCGGCGGCGACTATGTTGAGTTGCCTTGATCGATAGCGGTCGAGGTCACTTGAGGCTCAACCATCGCCAATCAGTGACGTGTGGGCGGGTGGGAGCTTTTAATAGTGACCGGGTGGGGTCATGATTAAAGTTGATCATTCCTACAGGCACAGCTTAAATAAACAGTAAATAAATTGCAAGCAATATATCGCGGTAATGAATAAATGACTAGGATATGAATATATAAATAATTGCTTAATCGTGCCTGTTCAATTGCCAACCTGTTGTTGTAATCTGATTTCCAAACTGAGAGCCTTGTGGGCAATTCTCCAAGATTCGTTGGCCTTCTTTGTTTCTCCACCACAGCCTCGTCTGGCGTCAAGCGCCGCCGCACAACGTCAAATCGTCTCGGAAGCGACTTTCTGGCTGGACTCTTTACAAACAGAAGAAGCATCTCAACTTCATCACAACGACACATAAGCTGAATACCAGAAGCTCATATTTTTGACTTCAATTCTACTTATTATATAATGTCTGCCACTACCGTTACTCCAGAGGGTAAGTTCGCACTCCAATCGCTGGTTGAAGACCTCAAGGCTACAACGACGATACGCCTCTATCAGGTCGCGGTCGAGCCACAATTCCATCACAGATTGAGGCCACTTGAAGAACAAACACTAACAATCAACAGTCCTCTGGGCCCAGCGGTCAAACGCTACCGAGGCAGAGAAGAATTACATCTACCTCACCATCTCCGTGCCCGACTGCAAGCCCGAAGACCTGAAGCTTGACCTCAAGCCCACTAGCGTCACCTTCAGCGGCAAGTCCGACAGCCTGAAGAAGTCTTACCACGTTGAGCTTGAGCTCTACGCCGAGATCGATGTCGACAACAGCAAGATCAACCACACCTCCAAGAACATCGAGCTGGTGCTGCGGAAGAAGGAGGCCAAGGAGGAGTTCTGGCCAAGACTTCTCAAGGACTCGAAGAAGGTCCACTACCTGAAGACTGACTTCGACAAGGTATGCTTGCCATTCAATAATAAGCAGTGAGTAGATGCTGACAGTCGCAAAGTGGGTTGATGAGGATGAGCAAGAGGAGGCACCTGAGGAGGACCTCAGCGGAATGGGCGGCATGCCACCAGGTAAGCAATGATTTCCATCGAGTCGTATCATCGTATCGTATCTAACGGTCCATAGGAGGCATGGGCGGCATGGGAGGTGGAGCTGGTGGAATGGGCGGTATGGACATGGCCTCCATGATGGGCGGCATGGGCGGTGGTGGCGGCGACTTTGGCGGCATCGACTTCTCTAAGCTCGGCGCGATGGGAGGTATGGGAGGAATGGGCGATATGGAGGATGAGGGTGATGAGGAGGACCTCCCCGCGCTCGAGGAGCAGGAGGGAGCTGAGAAGGGAAAGGCCTCTGACAAGATTGAGGAGATTAACTAAGCGCATATTGGGGTGTCGATAGACCGCCCGTGTCTACGACGTGGGCTTAGCTTGTGGAGCATCAAGAAAGGGTTATGCGGCAGAAATTAACTAAATAGCGTTTCTTGTTGAATATTTCCACTATATCGGACGAAGTTTACGCATAGTTTGACCAACAATGTGATTTACCTACTTCTTAATTAAGACACATCTGCATTTCCTTTCTGCATTTTCCAGTATTATATATTCCCCAATCACTGTTTAGAGACGTAGGGCAAATATTGCTTGATACTGCATCAATAGAAACTTCTCTGTGTTTCTACGTAAATATTTTTTAAGTTATAAATATATCATTATATTTATCATCAGCGTAAAATCAAAACACATACAATCTCTGTAAAAATAATGAAAAACATAACAGTGGGCTTTCCCTTCTGTGTATTTCTGGGATTCACGGCATGGCCAACGTTTTACAAGTACGCACCAAAGTATTACCACCAATGGTTTTTATTCCGACTGTTATAATTGTATAATTGAACATATGATAACAATATATATGCAAGCGTCTATAACCCTGATAAACGGCCATCCTTGACTTAATTACAAGTCAAGGAGCTCTTTCTCAGCTTGAGCTCTACATTGGCACACCATCCAGATATACCCTCAAAAGCATTGACTCTTTAACCTCCTTAGTAAGAGCTTTTAGCTCATTCACATCCCAGTTGGCCCAGACAAATTTCCCCTTAAGAAATTCGGCTTCAGGAGAAGCAATCCAAACGTTAAAGTGACCCGGGAGCGCGACTAATATATCAATCAGCTAACGCAATATGATGGAAAGGGGGTCATTAGTACGGGGAATATCTGGAAATGAAAGGGCAGTTAGCTTACCATCATCTTCTCCCGGGAAAGCGGAAACTTGATTGAGCTCAGTCTCAATTACCCCAGGCTGGATGTTGAAAACGCTAAGGTCTGGGTTCTCAGCCTGAAGGAAGTCGAACATCTTGATGATAGCTAGTTTGAGCGACGCGTAAGCCCAGAGTCCGGGAACCGGGTTCACATGTGCAATGCCGGAGCTGATGTTCAAGATCTTTGCTTTAGGTGCCAGCAAGGGCACTATCAGCTGGACCACGTTGAACGGGCCGATTAAGTTAACCTCAATACTCTCGCGCAATTCTTTCTCGCCGTATGTAGTGAGGGGCTTTGGTGGCTTGAGGGAACCCGCATTGTTGACAACAATGTCAACCTTGGCTCCGCCAGCTTTGTTGCAAGCGTTTGCGAAAGCAGTCTCCAAAGCAAGACGCTGGCTGATATCAACGCTTTCAATGACCACAGTGGTAGTTCCAGCGAGATTAGCCTTGCTGATTTCCTCAGCAGCCAACTGCAGATTCTCCAGGCGACGTCCGAAGATGGCGACGACTTTGGCACCGGCCTGCGCGAAAGCAATTGCCGTGGCCTTTCCAATTCCGCTACCACCACCCGTGATGAAGACGACTTTCCCCGCAGCACTCAGCTCGGGACGGGAGGGCAAGATCTCAGGGTAAGGCTGGCTGTGCCAAGTTTTTGTAAAGGACTTAAACAATTCAGTTCCTTGATGGGGCCCGTCATAGCCAACCATATTTGCGTGAAGATAAGACAGTGCAGAGGTGGGATTTATGGTATAATCGAGGATTTGATGCTTTTGCCGTTCTGAGGGAGAGAAGATATCTGATTTGGTGACGGCAGAGACTGATTAAATACACATGCAGAAATGTTTTATCCAACTAGGATCTCGTATCAGTGCTGACAGCTGAGGTTGATCAAATGCACATGAAGAAATGCTCTATCCAACTAGAATCTCGTACCAGTGCTGACGGCTGAGGCTGATTAAATACACATGCAGAAATTCCCTATCCAACTAGAATATCGTCCAGTGCTGATGAATGTGCCCATGAGTAGCGAGATGATTGCAAATCTTGTTCGGCGCGGGGCCCTGGCGGTTGCATTGTATGATGGTTCCGCGGAAGATGGCAAACCTACTGAAAGTTCTGTAGTGGATATACTTACTAATAATTGCCTTCATAAGCACTGTAGGTAGTCTTCCAGATTAATAACTCATTCAGAATGGATGGCGCCTGAAGAGCTTGCGTAGATTTTTGCTTACTCGGCCAACATGCACAACTTTACCGACGCTACGCGGATGGACATATGTCATAAACTCAAGGGAGCTGATAGAATTTCTTATCATATCTAGAATATCTTCAGTCTTCTATTGATCTAGCTTATAGATTCGGCATCTTAAAAGTTATCATAATGACTATTCCCTCAACTCATCGCTGTATATCTATAAAGCTCGGCAAATGGTCAACTTTGTCGGCCATTATGGCTGCTAAAGCACACCTTTCTTGCGTACGCTGATGTAGTTCAATACAAGTAGTCTGAAAGGACTGCAACCTTTCGCTCTCGGTCTCTTTCATCATTGTGCCAACTGTCTGTAAGCCAGTTTCCACAAGATAGCGATCTAAGGACAAGTCACCGTGATTGGGTTTGAACATGCTATTGGCTGTCAGAAGCACCATAGCTGTCATATAAGAACATCCTGCTACCCTATTATGATATCATTGCTAGTTAGCTTTGTAAAATAGTATTTGATACACAGCACATAAACGAGAGTGGTAAGAGATTAAGATATTAAACAAGTATGCAGTAGTCTCAGATACTTACCAGAAGTCCCAGCGATCTGTTCCACCCAATTCCCCAAATAAGATCAGCAAATCGCGTGCTTCACCTACCAGCATGTCCCACTTTGGTGGCAGTAGTGGTTCAATGCCTTGTGTACCGTACCTGCGTATGCTAGCAATCCACTCAGCGTCCCAGGCATGGGCTTGGTTTATAAGAGTTGTGCAAGCCAAACTAGTAGCGTGCAATGTTCCAAGAAAGGGTAGTATACCACGAGCTACTCTTCTCGAGCCTGCCGAGACGTTGAACTCAGATGGGATAGAAGCCTTCCACTGCTCAAGCGCATAAGATACGCTTTGCAATGCACGGGACCGCTCTTCTGGACTGCGTTTTCGAGAGCGCGTTGAATATATGTAATCATATACACCGCCTTCAACAGCAGCTAATTGGATGCGTGCTGTAAAGAAGTTCATTTTGACGGTTCCGTCGGCGGTTGTAATAACACCCGTAGCGTCTTCAGTATTGTCGATTCTGCTCCTATCCTCGGTATATTTTAGAGCCATTGCCGAAGGCAAATCAAGATTGATGTCATCATCAATCTGGATCGAGGGCTGTTTCGAGTGCATGCTGAGGTCTTTGTCGAGGATATACGCCAGCCAGAATACGCAAGCTCGCTGTCTTGTATGGAGAGGATCCAGATGTGCCGAGTAGGTCCAGTCATGCAGGCCAATGGAATGTGCAAGACGGATTGTTGTGGCAATTAAGACCAGCGCCGGCTTAAGATCTTCTGCGTCCTGAAGCAGCATCACTATGCCCACCAGAACCTGAATGTTGAGTAGCTGGATATCGCCTAGCACCACTTTCGAGAGCACCGACTCTGCCCTGCTAAGACATACAGCCGAAGATGGAAACTCATGAATGGCTACAAAATTGTATCGCCGTGCGAGAGCCAACACAACATTTATGGCAGCCCACACTACTGGGTCTCGTTGTAGGGGCCCAAGGCTATAACAATCGTGGACCAAACGCAGGAGAGTATCGGCATGGAACAGCGGTAATACCGAGTTGAAGTCCTGGAGGTAGCTTTGTATAATAGGCAGGACTTGCTCTAAAGGAGGTAGAACCATCAATCTGGGAGAATTCCTGTCGTCTTCGCTTCTTGTGAACTTTGATAGTATCACTGTAGAATTTGCCTCCTCCTGCTGGAGCAGAGGTTCAGTTTCATTTTTTCTTTCAAGAATATCTAGACGCTCGGTGACCTGTTGGACCAGAACTTCTAGTTGTCCTAAGCGGCCTTGTGTATTACTAGCACCATCCTCACCCTTTGCGAGGCTCCGTCGTTTCTTATGTGCAGGCGTGCGGCTGGGTGCTATGTAGGTACAATCTACCTCATACGTGATGCAATTTGAGCAGCGGGGCTTCTGTCCATTGCACTTCATCTTGCGCCGGTAGCACAAGTCACAGGACTTTTTCTGTATTAGCTAATGACCTCCCTCGCGACCAAGTAGGAAAAGCAGCCTGTACATTTCTAGTAGCCTTTGAGGTTTCCATCGTCTTTCTAACGATATTGTTTGAGCTCAGTAAAGATGTAATAAGTTTCCTCTCGTTTATTATACGATAGACTAGAATAACTTCATAATCACAAGTTGTGAAATGAGTCGATGTTCTTTGGAGCCTCCATGGAGGCACGTTTTGATTTCTCGCTGACAAATATGAAGGCTGACGACCAACCTAGCGCTAGCGTAGGAGGTTCCGCGGAGGCCTCGGGACCCCCTTGTAAACGCTCTACATGCCCTAAACCCATTGATTATCAGTCAACCTTGCACGCATATGGGTTCCGCATGCTCCTCCGATAAGGCTGAGGATTCTCAGGCTTATGCATCGGATGAGAAATACCGTAATTCATCATGTAAAATTTCCGTGTTGATATAAAGATGCCGAGCTGGCATCCAGTAAGTTATATTTTCCTTGCTCATCTCATAGCCCATCAGTACCTTATCCACCATCCGCCAGCACCATGTCTACTCAGTCTTCCGTTCTAGTCCAGTCGCCAGGGGCTGAGTTGGCTGATACAAAAGCCGAGAACGAGCTTGACGATCCAAAGCCGGATGTCAAAGACCGACAGATCCACGGTGTTCGCTGGGTGGCCATCTGTATCGCTCTCTACACCAGCTGCATTCTTTATGGACTCGACACCACTATTGTGGCGGATGTGCAGGGTTCAATCATTGAGCGGTTCGGTCACATTGAACAACTTGCGTGGGTTGGAGCAGGATTTTCTCTTGGCTCCGTATGTGCCATCCTCCTTCTTGGAAACCTGTACAACTCTTTCAATATCAAATGGGTCTTCATCACGACCGTGGTCCTTTTCGAGGTTGGCTCAGCTATTTGTGGAGCCGCTCCAAACATGAGTGCTTTGATCGTTGGTCGCGTTATCGCCGGCGTAGGTGGTAGCGGAATCTACCTTGGCTCGTTAAATTATTTTTTGGCCATGACGACGCCAGAGGAACGCGGTTTTTACATGGCACTTATTGGAAGCTGCTGGGGCATCGGTGCGATCTTGGGTCCTGTCATTGGCGGAGCATTTGCATCATCTTCAGCCACCTGGCGGTGGGCATTCTACATCAACCTTGTCATATTTGCTCTTTCTGCTCCTGCTTATGTCTTTTACCTGCCCTCGATTCATCCATCCAAAGGCGTCAGTGTACGGGCACGGATTGCCCGCCTTGACTTGGTCGGCTACCTCCTTGGTGCAGGCACCTATGTTACATTTCTGTTGGCGATATCGATGGCAGGAGGGCAATGGGAGTGGAACGATGGAAGGACCATCGCCACTTTTGTTGTTTTTGGAGTCACCTTGACCGCATATATTCTCCAACAGGCGTTCGCTCTCTTCACGACGAAAGCTCACCGTGCATTCCCGGCCCATCTATTGCGCGAACGCACCCAAGTCCTCCTCTATATCGAGACCGCGGCGGGCACCACGACACTCTTCGTTGCAATGTATTACATACCCATTTATTTCCAGTTCACGAACGGAGACAGTGCCCTGAAAGCGGCTGTTCGTTTGCTTCCTTTTGTTATTGTTGCTATTACGGTAAATCTAGCATCGGGATATTTTCTAAGCGCTATAAAGGTGTACATGTTGATCTTCGTCACTGGCGGTATTTTCCTGACAGTCGGCGGCGCCCTCCTTACCACGTACCTGAGCCCGTCCACATCAGCTGGAACCATTTACGGTTTGTTGGTGGTAACAGCCATTGGCAGTGGTATATCCATGTTGGCTGGTTATTCTATCGCTTCTCTTACAACGAAACCGGAGAATGCTGCGGCAGCCCTTAGCATGCAGAATGTGTCGCAAATTGGGGGTCAGGTTATCGCCCTCGCCGTTGCGGGCCAGATCTTCCATTCGACGGCAGTTAAAAATCTACGATCGGTTCTGTCTGGCCAGAATTTTTCGGAACAAGATATCCAAAGCGCTGTTTCGGGTGTTCAGAGCAAGTTGCTTGACCAAGTGCATGGACCGTTGCGCGAGGAGGTCATCTTGGCTCTTGTGAGCGCAATGCAAAAAGTGTTCGTACTGATTCCTGTGGCGGGGGGCGTCATGCTCCTGACGGCGTTGTGTATGAAGCGGGAGAGGCTTTTCGGGGTAGCTGTCGTGGCAGCTGCGTAGAGTAGCAGTGTCCGCGATACTACTAGTAAGTCAGCGTTTTATGACACCAGGTAGCTGGTGATTAATTTGACAATTTTGCCGGTGGACAGTTCAAGAGAAGAGAGGATGTGCTTCCGTGCTGGGTAGGTAGTTAGACAAGCTGCTTCTTTTATACATGTATGTACAATAAATCAATTTATAGATTAGACTAAGAGCTCTAATTATTAGATTTTCATCTGTGCTGCTGCTCACTCAGCAGGCTCTAATCCCTCTAACGGCCTACTTGAAGAAGGCTAGTGCATTCGTTCAGAATGCCTTCAATCCAAGTAGCTAGTCGAATGCGCAATCTCTTTCATCTCCAGCAAATTTGCTTGCAAGTTGTCGATTTTGGCCTGGAAACGCTTATAGCAATCCGGTCCAAGGGGCACTCTAAGCAATTTCTCTTTTCCAACACCCATACCCGTACCGTCCACAACTTCCAGAACCCTCTGAGCACATTTGGCAGCATCACCTGGCTGAGTCCCCTTGTTGGACTTGAAAGTCTGGAGAACATTCTCTAGGGATGTCCCAGCATAGTCAATATTCATACCAGCGGCGGGCTCGACATAGGCAGTCCAGAAATTCGTCCGGAGTGATCCCGGCTCAACGATGAGCACTCGAATGCCGAATGGCTCTAGCTCTCTCGCAAGACTCTCGGACATGCCTGTGCACCTTATTTCAGCAAATAATTCTAGTAGTTAAAACTCGATCTTGTTATGGCAAATCTTGTCCAGAGAGCATAGTAAACCCACCTTCAAGAGCAAATTTCGTCCCGGCGTACATCGCGCAAGTAGGCAGTCCATCAATTCCAGCACTACTGCTAATATTCACAACAGTCCCACACTTCCTCGCCCGCATGAAGGGAAGAATACCCTTCAACACGCGAACGGGACCGTACACATTAGTGCTAAACTGAGTTTCGATTTCGGCCTCGCTCATGTCCTCGATGCTGCCCAGCAGCGAGTAGCCGGCATTGTTAACAACCACATCAATAACACCACCAGTCTCATTGATTGCGTCTTTCACTTTCGTCGAGGTGTTGGAGTTTGTCACGTCAAGCTCGATCCAGGTACCGCCGAGCTTTGAGATCTGAGGGTTGGCTTCAGCTGCTTTGGCTGGGTTGCGAGCCGTGGCGATTACTTTGTGGCCGGCTCGGAGAGCTGCCAAGGCGATTTCTGCTCCAAGGCCAGATGATGCACCGGTGACAAGCCAGGTCTTGGATCCCATCTTGAGACTTGTAGTTGTGAGATGTAGTGAGAGATACTTTAATGTGTCGCCCAACGTTGGATATTTCACAGCAGCGGGGTGGGGTGGTGCTTAAAAGTTCTCAATTTATGCGTTTGAGAATTCTCCGGGTTAGATTCTACCTAATATGGAAATATCAGACGGGCTTCAGTTTGCTATTTCGTAAATGCAGAGATGCGGACTTTAGCTGTTAATGCCGGTAGACCCGTTTTTATACTGATAAATAGCAGCTAGACCCCGCTCCGTTCTTTCAAAACCGTTAGTGACATCAGTAAGCTGGTTAGCGGCATCGTCAGAGTAAGCAGAAGTGCGCTGTACAGAGATTAAGATCTTACCGTAGCCTGTATATCGATATTAGATGCCCCCTTCATGCTATTCACAACCACACACATATATAACAACTACTCACCGCGCCGCAAGCACTCTTATCACCTCAGCTACCAACCATTCACAGCGCCGCAAGTACCCCCATCGCCACAGCTACCAACCCCCCCTCAACCCTAACCATAGCCGCGCCCGCCGTCGACGTCGCCGATGGAGCAGCCACACTCCCTCCCGCCGTAACAACACCCGTCGGCGTAAACCTAACATCATCCACATTCGTAGAGCTACTCAAGTGATCCACAGCACTCCCCGTGATCTTCCCCACCACCAGCGCAGTCGGACCAGTCCAGTAGTTACTAATCGCCGTATCATTGGCAAAAGGGTCAGGCGAGAGCGTGAGGTCGGGAGGCGCACCAGTCGACGTATTAACCGTGAATAAATTAGTATACCCCTGACTCACAGGCGTAGCCTCACACTCCGCCGTGCTGTGCCTAGAAACCTGGCTGGAAAACTCGACGAGGTCTGCTGGCGTGACGACCAGCCCGTGCGCGATTCGGCAGCCATAGCAAGCGGCGAGGGCGGAGAAGTAGTTACTCCCGCACAGACACTGTTGCTCGGCGAGGAAGTCGTTGGGGGTGGTGCCGTTGGCGAAGCAGGTGCGTTCGAGGTAGATTCTTTGCTCGCAGGGGAAGGGGGAGTTGGCCATTGCGGCGACTAGTTCGGATAGTGGTGCGGGATCTAGCTTGGACTTGGTGGGGAGGCACATGGCGTCTAGGTATATGCGGTTTGGATAGTTTTCTTCGTAGTAGCTAACAGCATTAGCGCCGGCGGCCAGGAGCGCGAGGAGAGGTAGGATTGAATGCATGGTTAGCGTAGTTTGAAAGAGCTGCAATTGTAGTTGAAAGACGGTAAGGTTCTGAGTTAATTTGTGATATTAAATAAATCTGGGGAGCACCTGCTTTTTATTGAGTGTTCGCCGCTGCATTGGTGGCAGTGGATTAGCCGCTTAATATTGGATTTTGTTGGATTTCCTCGTTCGGCAACGGCGAATCTCTTGGTATTCCAATATGCGCGGCGTACGGAAACATCAAAACCAGAATGCAGCTTGAAGTAGAAACACACTGAATAACAAGATATATGTTACAAATTTATGTTTCTCAAGGCGTTATTAAACCGTATAGTCTTATGGTCTTGATACGGGACCAAGATTCACATATCCCCATGCATACTCCCAATCTTATCACTCGCCAAATCTCAAGGCATCAGCACCAACACCCCCCACCACAACTCCACAACCCATCATTATCACAAACTCTCCCAAAGATACACCCATACACCCATACATCATGACCCAACCACCACCTCTCTACATAATCCAACTCTCCGGCCCCCCCGGCTCCGGCAAATCCACCATCGCGCGCTCCCTCGCCCCGCACCTCAACGCCGTGGTAATAAACCACGACCTCCTCAAATCCTTCTTCCTCTCCCTCTCCCACCCCTTCGACGAATCCGCCAAGCTCGCCTACCGCCTCGACTGGGTTCTCGCGGCCGACCTGCTCGCGCAGGGCCGCAGCGTGATCGTGGATAGTGTGTGTAATTACGCTGAGCTGTTTGAGAAGGGGGAGGAAGTGGCGGCGGAGTGCGGGGCAAGGTATCGGTTTGTGCGGTGTAAGGTGGGGGATGTGGAGGTGTTGGAGAGGAGGTTGAGGGGGAGAGTGGCGATGAGAAGTCAGAGGACGGGGATTGAGAAGCCGCCGGTTGATGCGGGCGGGGGAGGGGAGGATCATAGGGAGGTGCTGAGGAGGAAGATGGAGAATCCGGTGCAGCCTGCGAGTGGTGTTATTGTGGTGGACTCGAGTGGGAGTACGGAGGAGTGCGTGCAGGAGATTTTGAGGCAGATTGTGGGGTGAGAGATGTGAGAGTTTGATGTAGCAACGGAGGGGTGAGGGGGAAATCATTTACACTTGCAGTCACAAAATCCAAAAAGCCGAAGCCAAAGCCAAAAGCATATAATAAAATATCGGGTATCATATTAACCTCCCCCACTACCTATGCTATACTATACTATCTACACTCCCTCTCCCCCATTTCATCCTCCACTCCCACCCATGCTTTTCCTTTCCTTCCCCCCTCCAAACCCATCCATGGGTAGATGTGAACCGTCAAAGGACCCTAGTCCTGACTATATGCCGCTCGCTGATAAACAAATATTAAGATATGAAGGAAAAATTAGATGTTGTGCCGCCCGTGCTGTTGTGTGAACTCTGTACATGTATTGTGTTGTTGGTGGTGGTGGTGATGGTGGCGGTTTGATTGTGTCGACAGCGTGTGTGGGGTTCGCTTCGCTTCGCACCGAGCCGCCTCTCCACCCCATCCACCCTCCTCATCTCATCATAAAACCAAAAAGGGTATAAAAAAAACATCGCTCCCCGAAATCCCAAAGAATATAAAAGACGTCCTCCATAAAAGGAAGGTAAACCCCGAGCACAGGTCAGACCGAAGTCTACCCCACATAACTCCCCTCAACAATCGTGCTCAACTTCTCCCTCGCCCTCTCGCTCCCGCCGCTGCCTCTCCTCCTCCCCTTTGAGGAGACTTTTCGCGCCTTCTTGCGCGCGCTCTCTTCTAGTAGCGCTTCGCGTATCGCGCGGGTGTCGAGGAGTGTCCTCGTCATCGGTGCTGGTGCTACTTCCTCCTCGTCAAGAGCCATCAAGTCGTCGTCGGAGAGGTAACTACTCGCTGCCGTGTGTGCGAATGGCGCCTCACCATTCCTCTCCGCCGCCGAGGTTTGGAGAGACGGCCTTGTTGGCCAGGATGGGTATGCGCAGGGACTTGAGATGGAAATCGGACTCGCTCCCGAAGAAGTGTCGGACTGGTAAGGCGAGGTAGCATGGTAAGATGTAGGATGTGACCTCGGCGTCGACGGTGCCGAAGAAGTAGGTGACGAAGCGGCAGAGGAGGAAGCTGAAGAGTTCGCCGACGACGAGGAGGTGAAGAACTGGGGGTAGGGAAAGTAGTACATCTTCCTTTCCTTGTGTGTGCGTGTAGTGGGTGGGAGGTGGTATTCGCGATGGCTTTAGCCCAGGTAAGTGGGAGAGCAGTTTCGCTTTATACAGCGCGTTTGTGCAGTGACGACAACGACTGTAAATATGTGTGTGGGCGGTCGTCCGATCGATGACACAGAGTAAGCTGATGAGGACCGATTACAGCTGTAGTTGTGCTGGTAGTGGTGGTCGCACGCGTCCGATCGATTACCGCTTGTCTCAGATGCGGTGTGGGATACCGTGTAGCGGACTGCAAACGAACGACGTTGCTATGGTGCGGAGTGTGAGTCGTCGGGGTCTTGTCTGATATATTCTTGATTTTTTGTGGGTGCGTGTGTGAGAAGATGGGCTGATGTTTTGGCGGGTGGTATGGGAAGTTGCAGACGGGTTGTTGCGTTGCGTTGGGTATAAGATGGTGAAATGGCCGAAGGTGGTGAGAATGGCGGTGGGTGATAAATCGCCGAAATATGTGCGTGTCGGTTGAATGCGGCGAGGGAGCGGGTGAGAATAGTAAGCTTGGTATGGTAGTTGGTATTATAGTAGATCGTAGTAGTAGTAGTTGGAATATTCGTAGTATGGTATGGAAGAAGCTGGTATGTAATGTGTTTCTTGGGAATGCCGTCTTTGTCCTTTGCCAGAAAGAAGAGATGTCGAAAATATCACCGCGAACAGACCGAGCAGGAAGGGACGGGGGGGTATGTATACATTTCCATTCCTCGCTCGGACAGATAGTCTATTCCAGCTCAATAGAGTATCCCACTCTTTCTATCCCCCACTCATCCTCCCCCATGGCACCCATCATCTCCCAAGCATAAGTTACAGCCCCATATCCCGATCCCCCCCCTACATGCGGTACTTCAGATCGGCGTTCCTCCCATGGCGCCTTACTCTACTCTTGTCACCTTGTCACCTTTTTTCGTTTTTTTGTGCCCTTCCAAACAGCGACAATAGCTCCGATGGGTACTTTCACCCATGTTCCCTCCGGCAGAGCAGCCGTGGGCCGTTCACGGGCGTGGCGTTCGGCGGTCTAAGACGTACTAGTACTAATGGGGAGAGTGAGTTTCACGGACGCGACCCGACGACGCGGTGTGTGTGTGGGGATTGGCGGTGGGGGGAGAGCAAGGGGGTTGTTTGACGGGGGGAGATGGGAAGGAAGAAGGAAGGACTGGGGGTGGTGGATAAGTGTGATGGGGGCGTTTTAGTGATTGATTGGGGACGGGGGGCGTGGGATTTAGTGGGATTTGTTCCTTTTGCGGGTGTGATGGGGTGTGATGGCACCTAAACGGTCACTGAATGGCAGCAACATGGTGGTATGCGATGGTGTGATAGGGCGTGGGGTAGGATGGGGGGCGATGGAGTGTGAGCCAAACGGTCGACAGGTCACTGTGATGAGTGGTGATGAGTGGTGATATGAGTGATGAGTGGCAGTGAAATGAGAGAGGAGTCACCCGTATCACACTACAATCACTCTACAATCACACAACAATCTCGTGTTAGGCGTTCTTGGGTGTATTGGGTGTATTGGGTGTGTTTGTGTATGGACAGTCCAGCCAGCCAGTCACTGCCACTCAACAACAAGTACCATCCCACCTGTCACCGCTCATTACAACCGCGAGATGTGATGGGTCAGTACTTCCGAGCTGCTTCACCAGTACCTCCCCTTCGCAGAGTGACGGTCAGAGCACAGTCAGAGCACATTCCTCACCACCACCAACCACCACAACCACCACCACATCGCAGACTCATCCCGAACCTCCGTGATGCCTCCGATAGGGCATTAACCAGCGAATCCCCTGCCCAAGCGCATTGTAGTCACTGTAGTCACTTACGATGATACCCTACACATACCACCAGTTCACCCATCAACCACACACTTCCCACCCATCACCACACAAACAGTACACGCCCCCAAGTCACCGCCTCTTCCTCCGTCTCCGCGACAGCCCACATCCAAACACCACCCTACACCACACGCACACAAGTCAGACGTGCGCACTTACGGTGAGGACGGATATAGCGACACGACAGGACAACAGAACTCTAGAACAGACAACAGGCCATACGGCGTCATGGCTTCCCGTCCATACATACCCTCTAGGCCATGACAGCTGAAAGAAAACTGAAATAACCAGTTCAAAATCCTGAATATCTGAAATCCCTGACTCACCCGAGTCAGTCTTTCCATCTCATCATCGCCGCATCGCAGTATACCTGCATCCCCATCAAACCCGCAGGAAGCAGCAACAGCGTGCATCCCGTCTCCGCGACCTTACATTCCCATCCCGTCCTCCTCAATACCCATCCATCACCTCCCCCATCCGGGTCCCTCCTCCATTTACCCCCCCCGCTGCAACTTACCCGTCTCCGTTTCCGTCGATCCACACACACCACCGACAGATACGTACCCTAATCTCCGCTGCACCCAGATCGCTGGACCGCGTTAGCGGGTGTGGGCGGTGAACAGACCGCCTCTTCCCCCATTAACGCGTTGTGATTGGACCGCGGCGCGTGCCCGGAGCCCGCGGTGCGATGTTTCGAGACGGCGGTCGGATTATCTGCTTTGCGCGTGTGAAACACGGACGCAGACGGTCGATAGTTACCCCCATCTAGTGGTTACGGTCTCACTGTGGATGGAAACGTCGCGGGAAGGAGGTGTGAGGTGGGTGAAACGGGTGCGGGAAGCCAGCAGCAAGGAGCAGGATCTGGGGAAGTGGCGAGGTTGACAGGTGAGCTGGGCGTTGTAGACAAAGCTGGGGCGAGACTTAGGGGTGGCGATGTCTAGGGGGAGCGCGGGGAAATGGACGGATGGGGGGAGACATACATAATGGCCTTGGGGCGATGTGGTCTGGATCTGGAGATGGGAGCTGGGCTTTGAGGATAGGGGATGGAAAACCGGTTTGTTGGTATAATGAATGCAAATACATCGCACGAGTCGCGGTCGCGATCGCGAGTCGTGAGGCGCGTAAACAAACAGCTTCCACGCTGGACGGGGGTTTGCTTGCTTGCTGGACTTGCTTGCTTGCTTCCTTTCACGCCCATGTAGCCGGGGAATTGGGTCGGCATATCCTACGCCTCCATCGCAATACAACCCTTCCATCACCCATCCATCCACCACCACAAACCCATCCATCACCCAAACCATCCTCCTCCAAAAATACCACCCCCCATCCCCGGTCAAGCCCACACACAACCCC
>JPJZ01001156.1:0-12894 GCA_000750815.1 Pseudogymnoascus sp. VKM F-4516 (FW-969) | reverse complement strand
GGAGTGGAGGGGGGTGGTGGTGCGGGGACGGAGACGCTCGATTTCTGAGGTGGTGAGGTGGGGCATTGGTTCTAGAGCGTGTTAGCTTACGGTATGTTTTTGGATATAGGAGATGGGAGACGAACCTTCAGAAGAAGTGTAGATGCTTGCCGGCCGGCTCTTGAGAGACATGCTCCTGCGCTCCTCGATTCGGCAGTCTACATCGCGGATCCGTCTATCGAGGGCTTCGCGCTCGAGAAGAACGGACTTCACGCGCTCCACCTGCTCGCTGAGGATGGGGAGGGTGTTTGAGCGCAGGCGCGCTGGGGGCGGGTAGCTGACTGGCTCGTCGTCGAGGGCTGCGAGGAGCTGTTGCGTGCTCAGGCTGCCAGGTAAACTGGGGCGCGGGCGCAGCGGGTGCATGAACGAGCCCGCGACAGACTCGGGGGTCGTGTCAGCGCTGGAGAACTCGGCATCGTAGGAAGGCCGCTGGTAGTATGACGGCACCGCCTTGCGGGGGATGGAGAAGTTGGACTGAGCCGAGACGGTGCGGGTATGTGCTGGTGGGGGCGGGGCAGGGCTGTCGCCGAAGTGTGGGAGGATGGGGGAGAGCTGGTTCGCGGGGAGGTAGATGCTCAGTTCTAGTGGGCGGAAGCTGCGGCGGCGGGGGTTCTTTGGTGGAGGGGAGGGCTGGATGTGGCGGAAGTCGGTGGGTGCGCTGATGTAGGGTCGCTTTGTGCTGGTGGTGCTGCCGTTGTACATGTTCAGCTTGCGCTTGAGGGAGTAGCTGGTGCGGCTTGATGCGCGCGAGGCAAAGCTGCGCGTGCGGGTGATCCATTCTTGCGATGAGGAGCGGGTATGCGGACGGCTCTCTGGGAGGGGCACGGAAGGCGGGGCGATGAGTTGAGGTTGGTGGTGGAGGATAATGCGGGGATCGTGATCACCAAAGCCTGTTTTAACCGTCAGAGATGTGAGAATTGGAGATGCCGACGGATATGAAGCTTCATTACCTCGGATCGACGTGTGGTCTGGATCCCTCGGCCGTGCACTGCAGCAGTGCATCACTGAGCCCAGCCAGGAATTATATGCATCGTCCAGGTATCTGCTCAACAGACTCATGATGGCGCACAGCGCATTGCAATCGCTTCAAAGAAGCCTCTCTACTAAGCACAAAGAAATAGAGCACCGTTGCAATATATGATAAGAGAAAGAGCACATGAGGGACATG
The DNA here is from genome assembly GCA_000750815.1 of Pseudogymnoascus sp. VKM F-4516 (FW-969). Taxonomy (NCBI): domain Eukaryota; kingdom Fungi; phylum Ascomycota; class Leotiomycetes; order Thelebolales; family Thelebolaceae; genus Pseudogymnoascus; species Pseudogymnoascus sp. VKM F-4516 (FW-969). The sequence continues at coordinate 11,687 of JPJZ01001156.1, read as the reverse complement.
ACCAGAGTTTAAAGAAAGTAGGGAACAGGCGGCGAATGAGAATCATCACACCCTCCTGATCCAGCATTTGGAATCGGAGGCGTATTGAAATCATAATGACTCTCATTCGCCCATACAGACCATCTCGTGAGATTAGAGTTGTCTCTAAATGTCTCTAACGCCTGGATAAAAACAGCAACTGGTGGTTCCTGGCCGTCCCTGGCTGACCCCGACTGTTCCTGACTGTGTCTAGGTTGTCGATGGTGTACTGTTCTAGAGGGTGATGCGTGGAAGAATTGGCCGTTGTTGCAAGTTGATAGGCCAGCCCGAGTCTTGGTGGTTGCTTGTGGCTGGCAGGCGGGTGTTCAGCCCTGGCCAGTAGAGCGCTTACAGCCCATAAGCTATATTCAGCTCTGGCTCCGGGCGGTTACATGCCGAATCCCAAACACGACATCGATAGGCTGAGAAGCAATGAGTTACAGAAAATTCAGAAATCTAGGTTTTTGCCCAACCTGATACAACGTAACTTTGCATCGTCATGCGAAACCACGTCTACAACCTTATTTACATGTTTGAGCGCGTCGTCGTATCGTGTTTGGGGAACAATGAGCTGGCGGGGTGTTATTGGGTGCGAGGGGTTCAATACGGTATACGAGCATACTCGAGAAATTGGAGGGTGTAGTCACGTGATATGAATATCCCCTGCGGCACAGAGCGCTTGACGAGTCGCCGAATTCGAGTCAGCCTCATGATATCACGATAAGTTTGACTCAATTGTCGCAAGAGTCCGTTCAATTACATGTACATGCATCTGAGGCCTGCTACCCTGATGATCTGTCCTCTCGCCGGTTATCTGCAATGAAGCTCTGACACGACTCGAACTTCCTCACACCCGTACATATAGGCGTGCTTCATGCATCGTCAGGGGCCTCGAAACCGAGTCCTCAATCTGATACTTGTCGTCGATAACCGATCGGGGACCCTCACTCGGGCCGCCTCCACATGCTGTGTTAGAGTGAACATGACTGACATCCGTGATATCGAGCTCATAAAGAATTATGATCGCGGGGCCGTGGCAGGACTGAGGGAGGTGTATTTGCGGAATGAACCCTGAAGCACGAATAGCCAGATAGATTGAGGGCAATGCTGTGCAGAACCCAATATGAGATCCATGAACGATAGCAATATATTGCGCATAGCATCATGTGGAAGTCGCCGCCGACGACACAACGACGAGAGTAAGTATATTGAGGAGCCGCGGGAATCAACTCCACAACATGTGAACTATGAGATATATGCATAACCCCCCGCCGGAGCAAAACCCCGCACTCAAAGGTAAAGTGAAGCTGCAGCAAGATAAAGAAATGAAACAAAACAAGATAGATTGCGAGATAGACAACGAGATCTAGACCTACCATACCCAGGCATCGCGATGCAAGATCCAGCATCGCAAGGACCACGACGCACTCACAAACCCGGTCAAGAAACGCAGTCATCGCCCAAAAGCGTAATCCGTCTCCATGCATCTCTCAACGGCCACTACGTCTGCAGCCACAGCGACAGCGACGTGGCCGAACACAGGTATGCGGTATCGATATAATATATAACCAGCAGGAATGCATACCCGACAGCCCATGGAATACTGTACGAGGTTCTTGAAACGGCAGGAAAGGGCCGCTACAACGCTCTCTCGAGCCGAGAATAAATATCCCAGGAAATAGGGGAACAGGGAGAGGAAGGTGCCATGGAGAGGAGAATGGATGAGGAGGTGTACCCCAGCCGGTACGCTGCACAGGGGAAGACGGGATAGCGAACCTTGAAGGATACCGACGCACGCCTCCATGCGAAGCCCACGGCAGAGTATCACGATACGTGTAATAGATAACGACGTAATTCTCGAGCTCAACTTACACGTGTAACTTATTTCGCATGTGAAAGGGCCATCATTCATCGCTGCATCACGCTCAATCCATATGCCACCAAAAAGAACAGTTATGCAAGATAACCCATGCCCTCGCTACTCTCCGCAATCAAGTCACCCAACGCAGGTACGGCCTCGGCTTCGCATCCGGACTCCCTGCTCCCCTGGCCCTTCCAGAACGTGGCGAAGGAACAACTTTCAAAGACGACAAGCTCCGGCTGTGAATGCCGAGCGGGCACACACGCCCCCATGCCAGGTCTGGCGGTGGAGAAAAGAGACGGATTTTCTTGTTGGAGTAGGTTGGGATTTCTCCAAAAAATTGTTTAGTTGGATTTGTGGAGCTGGCGGGGAATCTAGGGAATGGAGAGGAAAATAGGGGGGGTATAGCAGTTTTTTTTCGTCGTGTACCTACGGTTTTGTGGAGAATATTTCGTCACATGTGAAAATGGGGGAGCAAAAAAAGATGGAACTCTTAGTTTTTGGAGATTTCTCCAAATTCTTCGAGATTGCCTAAAATAGCATGAAGCTGAATAGTTCTGCTGCCACTTTCACATGCCAGAGAGCTTGCTTCAACGAAAGAAAGGGGGGTGGGTGGTGATGGTACAACCTGGGGAGATAAGGGGGGGGGTTACTTTCTCACTTCGTCATCGGTACGGACGGGTGCTGCGGCGGTGGGACGTTGCACGGCGGCGACGCCGCTGGAAAGAGCCGTCGCTCGAGATTGCCATCTCCACCTCCCAACGGTGTCTGCCGTGCTACCGTGCAAGTATACAGCTGAGGCGGAGAAGGGAGGGGGAGGAAGGGGGGCCGCGGAGCGATAACATCAATGCAATATTTGCGTTCGTTCGTTCGTCTCCGTACAATACAGTACAGGCTGCCCCCGCCGGAGGACTTCGGGGCGCGACCCCCCGTGTGAGTTTAGGCAATGGGAGAGACGGGGCGGGCTTACGAGGGCGGAGTAGGGTGGGAAGACAGATAGGAAGAATTGGCTCTGACGGCGTATCGTAACGTGGCTGACTGTGGTGGCAGTGATGAAGAGTCAATTGCCTTTGCTGAGGTCAGATAGAGAGAGTCCGCGGTATGGCCGGCGTTGCGGGCCGACTGGGTATTTGCGTGTATGGGGGGCTCGGTGGCGAAAAAAGGGACTCCCTCAACACAATAATGCAACGGGAAAGCAAGCCACATCAGAATATATGTGGGAACACGTGTTTTGGCTTACCTAAGCAACTATGCAAAAAAAACGCAGCCTCAATCTTTTCTCAGATTTTATGCATTGGGAAGGAGAGAGATGAATGTGGGGAAAGCGATTTTAGCAGTTTTTTTTTTCTTGTTGGAAGTACTTTAGTACTTTAGTATATATCCAAGAGCTAGGCAAGGGCAGATGGGCAATTTATCGATCGTGCCGCTTTGGGTAAGTCGAAGGAACAAGATGAGCCGGATTAATCACCATCCGGGCGCCCACATCGCGCTCTGCCCCTAAAGCCCACAAAAATGGTCAAAAATGAGGGTTCCTCTGGCTCCGGCCGATCCAGTAGCTGCGCTCCACCGCCCATCGTGCCCAGCGCTTCCTCTGTACCGTGCTCAGCGTTCGGGAACAGACGGATCGAGGAGGCGCTGCGCTCAGCTGGCCACAGGTATCTGATCGGATTCTCTCGGAGATTTGTCCATAACTCCCCGCAAAGTCTTGCGAGAGCTGGCGGGATCGCTTGTCCGCCATGTCTCAGCACATCACAGCGCATCGTATCCCATCACACACCCGTGCACCCAGCACCGTGGGGGCACAGCCAGGGAGATCGTGGGGGAAGGGGGAAATTTGGGAGCAGCGAGGTAACGTCGCTGAAACCGTTCGCTGTCAACCGGCGAGACCTCACCACACCTCAACAAAAGCCAAGGCCCCTATGCACCGTAAATTCCCCATCACCCCCCATCGCCCATCCCAAATGTCACCCTACGCCCGCATCGCCGGCTACGCTTCCTACTGCATCATTAGATAACCCCCCCGGTGCATCGTCAGCGCCGCCAATTTTGCGGGGACGCACACCCCTATCAGCCGCGGCGCCAACGCCAAGCCAAGCCGCCTCCACACCACTCCCTGCACACCCCCAACCCGCGCTTATCAGTTCGTGGCGTCAATAGAGTGCTGGTTGGTTCTTGGCATGGGTTGGAGGGAAGGCGGAGCGGGGGAGATAGATAGATACGAGAGAGGGGGAGAGGGAGATATCAGCCTCTGGGTGTTGTTGTGTGCTCGGACGACCCGTGCGGTTGGTTTGATTGCTTGCTTGTTGGTTTGCTCCTCCCCTCTCGCTGATACAGCACAGTACGACGCTCGGCGGGCTGGGTGAACGGAAGAGATACCCGGGGCCTGGCATCCGTGCGGGGAAAGCTGCGGGGAACCCAGGATTGCTTTATCGAAAGGGCGTCTCGGATACCTACATCTCCCCCTTGCCATCTGGCCTCCTCGCAGATGGAGAATAAAAAACTACAATCACTTGTAATAATCGCAAAAACCAACAATCTACTTACTGTAATGATACAAGCACCCCCCCTTCTTGTCTCGCAATCCGTCGCCCCCGGAATCCGCCAATGTCGCTCCGCAAATCCCACCGGGAGGCGGCGCCCGGTTACACGGCGTCGGTTTAGCCTAATGCGGACGGGGGCCTGGCTGGCTGATGTCGCGGATGGCGTTTGCCTCGCGCAAGATGGGGGGATTATGGCGATGTGTGGGTGGGTTGGTGTCACCTCAAACTCACTGTACACGCTGCATACGCTGCACTGTCGGTGCTTCTTCAGCGCACAACTGCTACGATGACAGGCACTCGGCGAACTGCGGTATAGTGCCTTGGGGGCAGGGCGCTGTCAGCCTGTCACTCATACCACTGGGAGCCTGGGGGGATGCAAATGCAACGTACCCCCACGCGGAGATCAGAACAACGCCTCGTTTTACGTGGCACTCCAGTGCACACCTCCCCTACCACCTCACTGCCAACAGCCTGCTACCGTGTCTCAGGTTAGTGAATGCCAGTGAGTGATCTCACAACCCATCACATCACATCACATCACATCACCCTCCCTCAGCTGCCCCTGGCCAAGACATTGACAGCCCCAAACCGCTGTGTAACCCTACAGTAGACGACCTGCAGTTCGCCTGAAACCTCCCTCCCCGTGCCTGCTGCCCCATTTCCCCATCTCCGCGAAGGCGTTGCAGCGGTTAAAGACGGCGCGATCGCTCCGTGTTAGTTAGCCCTTGGTGTTGGGAGGCGCATAGCCTTGCCCTGCCCTGCCCTGCCCTGGGCCTTACGTACAGCGAGGCGGCGGCGTGTGGTGCAGTGAGAAGTTAGTTGCGGATTGTGCATTGCATGTCTGGGCGGGAATCCGCAGTTTCGTTCGTTCGTTCCATAATATGCTGTATAGTGACTGTGGTAGAGTAAAGTAGCGTACATGAAATCTACCACAGAAGACAGATTGACGCGCACGAGCCCCGGTTATTGTTTATTTTTACCACCCCACCCCACACCATCCTTCACTCGCCATCCAATTCCTCCCACAGGTGGAAAGATGTTTGGTTGTGGTTGTGAGAAACCAGTGAGTGTGAATAAAACGGGAGAAACAGAAGCAACCACAGCCGCGGGTTATTTCCCCACGAATGGTGAAAGGATCCGTGGTACCCCCACTGTCTCTCGGGGTAGATGTTCCGATACCCGCGGGCTGTCGATCAATGAGGACAGAGAGACGAGACAGCGACAAGGTACGAAGGGAGGACGAGACAAACAAAGCAAATGATGGAAATTTTGGGAATTAGGGCTTTTGCTTTTTTGTCTGGCTGGGGAAAAATGCGGGGGGGTTGTATGTATGTCCGGGGGGGCTGCTGTCTTGTGGTACAGGATGGATATTGGTTTGTGGGGTGACAAAGTGCGGGGGGGGGGGATCTCGTGACAAAGTGCGGGGGGGGGGATCTCAACTTTCCTAATTTTAAAATTTTGTGGTGATATGTAAGATTTCCTTGGTCTTTGGTTCAAAAAAGTAAAAAACATACAGGGAAAAAATAACTAATAAGATAATTGACTGGTAATGAGGGTCCCAATTAGGTTTTTCCTAGTTCTTTTAGGAATTCTCCTTTGCCTATTGTTGTTTTTTACCTATTTAGGCAGGACGACGATATGGTAGATCTTGCTTGGAGGTGATGTAATATGTGTCACTTCTCTGTGCCAAGGTTATACAGGAAAAACGCCCATCTCATCCTGTTTACATACTTCTTACCTTACACTCCTTGGACAGGAAGGTCTGGAAGCTGGTCCGGGGAAGAGGAATGCCGTAATTGCGCCATTGGGGGATGGACTTGCCCATCCTGTCCTGTCCATCTCATTCCATCCTCCTTTGGAAGACGAGAGGGAGGGGGAGGGTTGGCACTACTGTACTGTACCCTCCCAGGTAACGGTTTGATCGTCCCCCATCCAATGCTTGGCTCTATCTCTATTCCTTACGAGAGTAGCGCCGTATTCTCGCCATGATATCTGGATAATTGCTCGATCAATCCCTCAATCACCCAATATCCATCCCCCCTCCTATCTAGAACCGGAAACCCGTTAGGAAGTGCGAAGTGATCGGCCGGCACCGCTGCAAAGCGGGGGGGAATGTGAGACATTTGACCGCCGGGAAAGACCCCGAGCTCGGGGGTACGGTACAGGCAGTACAGTACTCGTTACAGTAGTAGTAGGAGTAAAACGGTTGCGGGATGGGGATGGCCACGGACAGTATCGGCGATTTCCCCGTCCCTGGTCGCGTGTGCTTTAATCTCGGTCGTTCTTCGTGCACTTACCTTCCTTCCTCACTACTACTTTCCGATTGCGTACGGTACGGGATGTGTATTGCGGTGTATTTATTTCTCGCCTTCGGGCCTTCTTCATGTGCTTTTACGGGGGATGAGAGATAGCCACTACTATGGGAGATAGGGAGATGGGGGGAGATGGATGAAATCTATCTATCGATCGGCGAGTTTGTGGGGTTTTATCTGGGGAAACGCTATCTGTGCGTTGCGCTGTGTACCCCGCATCCGCATACAATCAATCTGGATGGGGAAAGTGGGTAGCGCCGTTGTACTGTACGCAAGGGGGGAAGATGGAGGAGTTTTTCCTTGCACGGTAAAAAGAGACGGTATTGTTTTTCATTTACCTCTGTGCAATGGATGGTGAGACATGAGCAGCTTGGTATTGGTAGTAGTAGATTCACTTTCTGCCCTGAAGCCAGCTGAGGTGTAACCGTGGTGGAGATGGGGTAGCTTTCTTCGTGGGGGTGATCGACACGCTCAGCGCCCCATTCGATGTTCTTGCTCCAATAGTTCGAGCGAGATGCTCCACGGTAGAAAGAGGCTCCTACTCTTTGTGCGACACAGAGCTGGTGAGATGAGAGATTTTCACATGGGGTCGCTGGGGAGGCGGCCACCCCCTTTGTCTGTCATCTTCCCCTTTCCGCCTGCCTGCCAGGGTCGGCTGTGACGGTGATAGAGAGAGAGGAAGGAGCACGCGCGGATCGGTCTGGTGATGGGAGATTCTCCCCGGGTGCGGTGATTTGTATGTATTAACTGTAGAGTGAAGGTTGAATATAAACGCTCGAGAAGTAAATTGAAACCGTATAGGGGATAGTGGTCATTTCCCCGCAAAAACCAGTCTACATAGTAGATATATTATCGATATATTGTAGCTTTAGAGTAATACGATTTCATCTATATTAACCACCGCCCAGATCTCCATAGTGCTATCGCAGCGGTTTTTCCGGGTTATCAAAAGGGCGGCTGAATACCACCTCTTTCACCCACAACCACTCTATTCCCATCTCACACCACCACCACCTTGCCTTGCGGCCGTTTTTTTAATATACTTTCCCCCCTCACCCCTGCATTCACAGGATCAGCGGCTCTGGTGTAGCGCCACGCCATCGCATACCTTGATGTCTGTACCACACAAGTAATATATGCGATTAATATATCCAGACTGTACTATCTCCGCACGGCGGCGCTATTTAGCCAAACGGCAACGGCGGGGGGAAGAGGCTAAAGTATGCACTGCGACGTTGAGGCTCATTGGGGAGTGTGTGGACTACGTCTAATTTACAATTTAAAATGTACTTGGCTTGGCTAGATGGGGTGGGAGGGAAGGCGTGCGATGTAACGTGTTCGCAGGAGAGGTGTGCGAGGTGTGTGTGGTTTCTGGAACGTGGGTGCGAAGCGTATCACCGAGCGATTGACCGGCCTGCCAAAGGGGTGGCATCCGTCGGCGCGGGGAGGCATTATATGCATACATAGCATCTAACCCCAGCCGTACCCGTAGCCGTGTAAAGGAGAGCTGTATACGGCGAATACGGCGTATACCGCATACTCCCCAAACCCAACCTGCACCGACAACACAACACACTGACACCTCCCCGTCATCGCGGTATGAAACAGCACCGCACCGGGGCGCCGGAGATGCATCAATTCAATGCGCAAATCTGAGTTATCAGATCCGCACGCCCAGATATGTCGACAGATAGACCCTCTCCGTCTGAGACACAGCTGGACTGTGCAGGGCCCCATCTGTGTGTCTAGGTGGTACTCAATCACGGGATATCGGCCACGACACGGCGGGATTGTGACCGTGGCGCGGCCGTGGCGCCGTGTCAGACATGCGGACCCCTGAATGATAGGGAAGGAAAGGGATGTAGTTTGGCCGGTCGGCCGCGGCATAGGTGTTTATAATGCCGATATGCCGTTGCAAGGCATAATTGAAGTGTTAATAATGCAAGAGTCGGGGATGCGTCTGGCCGAGCGCATGATGCCGTTCGTTTTGGTTTTGGGACTTCACATGCGTGCACGGGGAAGGTAGGTGGGTTTGTTCATGGGGAATGGGTTGTGGCAGCGGGTGGCGAAAGGGAGGAGGAGGGAAGGTGTGAGTGTGAACGTGCAGTGCATCCTCGGTGACCTCGGGGGATTGAAGGACCGCGGCCGGTCGGCGTGAGGATGAGGATAGGTACGCACGCACGCACGCACGCACGCACGCACGAACACCCAGCTGCTTGTGTTAAGCTCTAGACTACTGTAACTAAAGTGACTGACTGGACTGTGACGTGCTGCCGTCTAGATGGATATAGGTACAACTCCCAGGGTATATTATCATTGCCTCGGCTCTGGGGAAGTGTAGTTTGTAGTAGTGTGCAGGGGAGGGATGATGATGATGCAGGAACGGGGTGTGGGGTTGGGACGGAGGTACCGAGTCTATGCTCTGGTGTGTGCCGAGATACGGTATAGCTGGTGGTAGGGGAAAGTCTGGAGTAGGGGAGATTGTGGATAGGAAGGTGTGGATTTGGTATGGTATGGGGTTTTGGGATGGATGGGGACGGGGATGAGGTTTGGTATGCCTGTATATTTACTCTTATCGGGCACGTGTTGCTGGATGGAGGGTTTGGTGGATGGGAGTGTAGCGTGGTGTGGGATGGAGGTGGTGGATGAGCTTGGCTGTGGTGGTGGTGGTTGAGTACAGTACTCGTACGTAGGTGTTGAGTGTGGGGGTGTTTTGCCGTATACCCTTCATTTTCTACTGTGCTGAGTGTGTTCTATCCGTGGAGTGATGGTCGTGGAGTTGGTACGTCTTTTGTCCATCTCCCTTCTTCACGGATGGGACGGCGGCGGGAAGCACGCCATCGCTGTTGCTATTACGAGTATTTAACGAGAATCCCCATACTCAAAGTACTACTGAAATGGGTAATGGGGGTGTGCGGCAATCTGGGGAGAGCGAGGGAAGGGAAGGAGTGGGTGGAGGGGCAAAATTACCTTATCGGGTTTAGTTTGTAGATGGGGCTAAGGGTGATTTTATCTCGTTTATCGTTGGTTTTTTGATTTTAGTAAGGTAAAAGGTAAAAGAAAAGTTTTTAGCTCGGTGAATCGGTGAATTGGATGGGGTTTTCTCGCCTTTTTTCTCTTTTTAACAGATTTGCCCCGGATTCGGCAGGCAGAGTCAACACACAGGATGATGGGTACGTACCTTTTATTTTCGGATTCTTCCTTCTTCCTTATTTCTTACTTCGGCTTTTATCCTATCTACCACTACTACGACTACTACTCTGGTATCTCTTGTCTATGGGAATCTCCGTGATGAGTGGGTTATTATGGGATAAAGATACTTATCCTTTACTATGCCTTATTATACTTATTGCATGTAACTTACTGTACCTTACTCACCTGCCTTACTAACTCAACACTCGTTTCCGGTTTGAGCCAGTTGATCTATGTGTCCAGCTCTTGTTTGATCTCTTGTCTGCTCCACTCTTGCACTCTCTGCACTCTGCACTGTGCATTTCTCCCTTGGCTTCGATGAACATGCATAGAGTACTTACATTATAGTAGTTATAGTACGGTTATAGTATGTACATCCTATCCATGTCTATTATGAATTAGAATAACCATAGCCGTATCCCCATGTTCCATACCACCTTTCTCCTTGATCTTCCCCTTCCCCCAACTTAACCGTGAAGCTACTCTGCTCTAGCCCGTCGATCTGGTGTGCATGGCTTGTGAAAATAAAATACTTTACTATAGTACTCTACTATAGTACTATACATGTCGTAAGTATATCTCCTCATAGCACTCCATAGTAATTGCTGCTGATGCCATCGCTTTTATACGTCTTAATACTGTACGTACTTTGTACTTTTTGTACTCTGACTACTACTCGGAGGTGGCTCCTGCCTTGTGGAGTCGTAGTGTGTGTACTCTTACTGTGTATAAATTTACGTATCAACGTATCTACGTATCTACGTAATTCTGGAGAAATAGTAAGTAATATCGTGCTTGTATCGAATATCGTGTATCGTACTTGCATCGTGCTTAATGCTTGGTGCTTGGTCTTTCTTGGACATTACTATACAGTACTATACAGTAAGTACTTGGTTCATTCCTTATGCAAAGGACTACTCAACCAGAGTACTGAACTGTAATGCACCTGCAAAAACAAGGGACACTTTCACACACTTTCACGCTACAATCACACTACCGCATAACACATCCGATTCCCCCTCGGTACATATCTCCCGTTCTCCAGGTTTTTCTTTGCTTCTGCTTCTCCGGACTTGCAATCACGGCACTACTATTTTCACTCGCCTTTTCTCTCGCACGACTCGCTCGGCGTTGAATTGCCTTCCCCACATTACCGTTCTTACTCCTTACAAATCTCCTTCGGCGCCCAGCCTAAACCACGCCGGGCCACATCATCATAGCCACATCATCGCTGCACAACTGGACCGCTACAACTCCCGGGTCGTCTCTCCCAAGACAACAAGAGTGACAAAGAGTTGAAAAAGACAAAAAAAAAAGAACCTAGCAACCCAAGAGAAAAGAAAGATAGGCCGAGAAGGGAAAGCCTCATCATTTCACACTTTGGACCAGAAACACCCCACGTACCACCAGTCACTTTCCGGGGAAGCGTGTCTGACAACGAAACAAATCTACAAGTACGGAGTTCGCCCTGACTTTTTTCGAATCCCATTCCGTCACAATTAAGGAGGAGCCTTTGGAGCCGAACAAGAAGAGACAGGGCCAGAAGGATCAAAGTTGTGTGAGGAGAGAGAGAGATACGTCTTATCCCGACGGACGTTCCGCCAGATCCCCCCCAATTAACGCCACAATTCACAATTCGCAATTCATAAAAATTGTTACCCGCCAGGCCAAAGAGAGGAACACACCATAAAAAAAGATACAACCACAAACTCACTCACACCCACACATCTACACCCACACCCACAAAAAAAGAACGAACGCCCC
>JPJZ01001155.1:0-25969 GCA_000750815.1 Pseudogymnoascus sp. VKM F-4516 (FW-969) | reverse complement strand
CCCCTTGACTTAATTCCACCCCCATCCGCCCCAAACACTGCTTATCTCGCCTCCACGCTCATCTTGATCCTGATTCTGATCATCATCAACCACCAGCCGCTACTACACCAGCGCTTCTACATTCATTTCGGATCTTGTCTTGTCCCTGAACCGCACTCTCGTCGACAACACAACTCCTTCTTCTCTTCCTTCACCGACGCTCCTTACGAAAAACAGAAGCCAGCTTCTTTTTCGCAAACCTCCATTCGTTTTTTCAAGGCTCGTAAAAAGCCAGGACATTCTTTTGTGTTTAAGTGAAGGTCAAGAAGTACAGCGTACTCTTACGGACAACGAAAAGATCAGCAAACGAACAATTTCAAACGTCGATATCACAACATCTACCGAAACAATCAATAACTTCAATCAATCAAGATGAAGTTCACCGCCGCCACCGCTGCGGCTGTCCTCGCGGGCTCCGCTGAGGCTTTCTGGCGCATGGAGTGCCGTGGTCGTTCGGGTCTTGCCCGTATCGATCCCCTTGTGAACCCAGGCGTGGCTGCTGCGCATGCGCACACCATCTTTGGTTCTTCAGGTATGTATTTACTTTCTTCACTTGTGTTGGATTGATATGGAGGTCTTGGGCTGTGCTGGTTTGGTGTCGGGTTGTGGTGGTGGTGGATGCACAGAGACCGATCTGAGGTCGACTTCACCGATCAGATCGATCTTGTGAAGGGCTGTGCCGGTTCAACATCACATTTTTGTGGTGATGAACAGACACAGACCGATCTAGTGTCATTGGCACCACTATCACCACCACATCATTGTGGTGAACCAGCACAGACATATCAATCTTCCAGCGATATTGTCTCAATTTCAAAACTCACGGCTAACCTCACCTTTCAGGATTCACCGCCACCTCCGGCTCCGATGAGCTCCTCGCTGGCGACTGCACCTCGTGCGCCGTCAAGGAGGACAAGTCCGCCTACTGGACTCCTCCCATGTACTTCAAGGAGGCTTCCACCGGCCAGTACAAGATCGTTGAGCAGGTCGGAGGCATGCTTTCGTAAGTCGTCTCCAACGTCCCCTCAACCCCCCAAATTCACACTAACACCCTCCAGCTACTACTTCCTCAACTACGCCCCTGGCGAGAAGAAGATCACCGCCTTCCCCCACGGCATGGAGATGATCGCCGGTGACACCAACCAGCGCAACTTCACCGCTGGCGAGTCCGACCCCACCTCGCAGAAGGGCCTGGCCCAGAAGGCTCTCGGCTTCAACTGCCTCAACTACGACCTCGCGGCCGAGGGCTCCCTCTACCGCCACTTCATGCCCGACAAGCAGTACCTCGACGCGAACTGCAAGGACGGCATCCGCGCCGAGCTCATGTTCCCCTCGTGCTGGAACGGCAAGGACATGACCTCCAAGAACAAGATGGACCACGTCGCATACCCCTCCTCCGTCATGGACGGCACCTGCCCCGAGGGCTTCCCCATCCGCCTCCCCGGCCTCTTCTACGAGACCATCTGGAACACCGCCGAGTTCAACGGCGTGGACGGCGAGTTCGTCTTCTCCAACGGTGACCCCACCGGCTACGGCTACCACGGCGACTTCATCATGGGCTGGGAAGAGGACTTCCTCCAGTCCGCCGTCGACACCTGCACCAACGAGTCCGGCCGCATCCAGGACTGCCCCCTCTTCACCCTCCAGGACGACGTCACCAGCCAAGCCTGCCAGATCAAGAAGGGCCTCCTCGCCTCAGTCCTCGCAGCCGACAACCTCGAGGGCCCCATCCCCGAGCTCCCCGGCGGCGTCAAGCTCACCCCCGGCCCCGGATACGTCGTCAAGGGCCACCCAGCCGGAGACGACGAGTCATCCACCGTTGTCGTCCCCACCCTCTCCCACTCCGCTGGCTCCACCATCGCTCCTTCTGAGACTGCTGCCCCTGGCGGTATCTTCAAGGAGGGCGCCAACGCCAAGGTCGCCGATGTCGAGCCCCCTACTACCACTGCTAAGCCTACGCTCAGCCTTGCGGCTAACCAGAAGCTCAGCTCGACTTCTTACCTTACCCAGGGTGGAAGCGTTGTGGAGGTTATTGTCATTGAGGAGCTTACCACTGTGACTGATGAGCCCCACACCAAGACTGTGACTGCCGGTGGAGCCAGGAGGCGCTCGCACCGCCACGGTCGTCGCCACGAGTAAATTTGTTCTCTATCTTAATGATGGGAGCGGGTTTATTTAGGTGATGAGTTGTGTGTGCATGCATAGGGTGGAAGTTTTTTTTACGAGAAGGAAAGATTGCAGTTAGGGCGGAGGGAGTTGTTCAGTCGTTACTTTTTATGTTCATGTTTTACCATCCTTCATATCTTGCCTTTCAGTGTATATACTGTTTGGTGGAATACTTTGCTTGCTCATGCTTTCTCTGCCCAATTCCCTCGCTCCATTTATCTGTATCGTGACTTGTGAGAGGAGGTTGATACTGTGTTGATACCTGATACTGGGAAGGAGTGTGGAGGGCTGTGGGGAGGGTGGGCGCGAGGGATATGAGATGATGGGGAGGGGTTTGGGGAGGATAGTGTGTATAGTAGAGTTTGGTTGTTGATATGGGTTTTTTTTACTTTTGCTTCTTCTCCTGGTTGGTGAATGTGTGATTTGATATGTGATGATGTGTGATGTCTGACATCTGATAATATGTGCCTTCACACTGGGAGTCTATAAACTTCCCCCTCAATATCAGAAACCCACTTTACACCCCCCTTTTCCCAACTCCCATCTCCCTTCTCCAGCCTAACATCTCCCACCCCTTACTTCCCTTCAATCCCCTACCTTCTGCGCGCGTTGAAAAACCATCCCCTATCCCACCTATCAGCCATCTAACCCACGAACCCCCTCACCCCGGACGGAACCACACTCACCTCAGTCCACGACCCCGTCTTCGACGTAAACGTCTCTTCATAAGGGGCAACTTTCCCATCGATAACGGTAGTGCGTTCAAGACCGTTTATTTTACCTTCTTCGTAGAGCTTGATTACTGCCCTGATGTTGATATGCTGGCGCTCGGGTTGGTAGGAGGGGTTGTTGGGGTCGAGGTAGCCCTGGAGGGCTTTGATGCGGGCGGGGACGTCGAGGATGAAGGGGGTGGGGATTGCGGGGGAGAATTCGATTTTGCCTTTGCTATCTTTCTTGTCGTCTTTCTTGTCATCGTTCTTTCTGTCCTTCTTGTTATCTTTCTTGTCGTCCTTCTTACCATCCTTCTTACTATCCTTCTTACTATCCTGATCATTATCCTTCTTGCTATCTTTCCTGCCATCCTTCTTGTCATCCTTCTTGTCCGCCATAGTTTCTAGGATTTGTTACGTAGTGTGGATGTGAGGTTTGGTGTTGCGATATCAAGGTTTGTCGTCGTAGAGGTTAATTGGTATGGGGTGATAAATCGCCTGACTATTACTACTGTCCAATTGCCGCCTACTAATCCTAAATTCGTAAACCCCCATCGCCAAATGAATGGGCTACTGTTATCCATAATATCAGGCTCTATATGAGCACAGGGCCACCTCCCCTTTCCCCCTCTCCTAGTTAGTTGGGAGGTGGGTGCCCAGCCACAGGAGGTTCTTGCCGTCAGCACTAAACGATTCCCACCATCATCTCCTTCTCGTCGCCCGGTTTCCTACCACCACTACTACTATCTAAAGAGTCGGGCTCAACCCGACTTTCCTGACGGAGAATCGCCTCAGATGCTGCGCGCATGTCGCCTGGCTTAGAACAAGAAGCCTGGGGGAAGGTGTTGTTCAATAGAGATGATAAATTCGTAGTCTGACTTCTGCCTCAAGTCACCCTGGTCTCCATCTCCCCATTACACTTATCCCACTGAGCTTAACAGCGGATCGACAGAGTAGACGGAGGGGATAGGTGTATAATTACCCCACCCAAACAGATTTAAAATAGAGCCCACAGATCAGATTTTTCAGGGTAAACAGTAGTAAGACAGGGAGTGCTCATAGACGAAGAGACCCGTCTCTGTCGTGACCAGAAGTTCGACCCAACCTTCGTCTTTTTGCAGGACCCCGAAATACAAGTGTGTTGATAAAGAGCATATCCAAACAACTCAAAGGTCTCTTAAACATGATTGAAGGCATTATATCAGAGATCGGAGATGGCTTAGCGATCAGTACTGTGGTCGTGAACAGGTAGTTTTTCCGAGACACAGAAGTCTCAGTGGTGACAGGAAGCTAAATGCGGCCTGAAGCGGCCGAAGCCGTCGATTAGTGTTAACGAAAACGTCGGCCACTATTAATATCATAAGCCTTTTATCTCTCTCTAAGTCGAATAAAAGAATTAGTTAAATAGTCTGCTTCCCTTGAGATAGTTTACAGAACTGTTGTTCAAAATTCATCCTCTGAATAGAAATTCCATTCGGTTTTGAAACTCCTCCCGTCTGGACTATTTGTAGAAACGATGATTTTGCAAGACGCGGTACTCAGAGCATTTATTGCTATTCTTGTACTGCTATCTACGGTCTCGTCCTTGGTTACACCGCCTAACCATGAGGCGACTATTGATATAAATGGTGTTTCCAACCTTTCTCACATCTGTGACAATTTTGATAATTGGTTCAAGCCAACATATGTCACCACTATTGTTGAATGTACGACCAAAACGGTAACAAGAACTTGTTCAAAAACAGAAACGCCGTGAGTGACAGTAATCACATATTAATATATTTAACTAATAACATGAAGCATTTTGACGACCTCGAGCACTTCGAGCACCTCGAGCGCACCGACGACATCAAGCAATTCAAGCATACCGACGACATCAAGCTCTTCGACGACCTCGAGCACCTCGAGCACCTCGAGCGCACCGACGACATCAAGCACTTCGAGCACCTCGAGCACCTCGAACGCACCGACGACATCAAGCACTTCGTCCACTTCGTCCACTTCAAGCATACCAACGACATCAAGCACTTCGAGCACCTCGAGCACCTCGAGTACCTCGAACGCACCAACGACATCAAGCACGTCGACAACCTTAAGCACTTCGACGACCTCAAGCACTTCGACCACTTCGTCCACTTCGTCTACATCGTCTACTTCGTCTACTTCGTCCACGTCGTCCACTTCGACCACTTCGACAACTTCGACAACTTCGACTACTTCGACTACT
Source organism: Pseudogymnoascus sp. VKM F-4516 (FW-969) (assembly GCA_000750815.1). NCBI lineage: Eukaryota > Fungi > Ascomycota > Leotiomycetes > Thelebolales > Thelebolaceae > Pseudogymnoascus > Pseudogymnoascus sp. VKM F-4516 (FW-969). The sequence goes on along the minus strand of JPJZ01001155.1, from coordinate 20,827 downwards.
TCGACTACTTCGGGCGCTCCATCTCCAACCTGCTCCGATATTAGCGGGGATTTTGAATATGGCGTACTTCTTCCCTGGTTCATCTCCGATCAGATGACAGCCGACTCGGGTGTCGTAGATGTAGGCGTTGGCAATATCGGACACTCCTTTGCCTTAATCCCGTCACAGACATCCTACGCACAAGTATACCTTAACCAGTACCCACCTCCATGCCGACAGCCCCCACCAGTTGTCACCATAACAGTCCGATTCCAATATCTGTTCACGGGTGCTTCGGAAGGGTGCACTATTAAAGCTCGCATTAATCGAGGTCCCATCACGAGCCTCTTAGAAATTACTGATGATGGCGAATCCGATGGAATATGGCAAAGCTACGAAGGCAGCCCAGTGGAGGTCCAGTTAACTTATGACCCTCTATTCGTTATTGAACTGGCCTGTGCTGAAAACACACCGGGAGCACCTGCGATTCTTGTAACTAATATCTCAATCTACTAAAGTGCAGGTAGGAATAATTTGGAAGTGTTTTTCTTAACTTAGTCGGGAAAGCGGGGGGGGCTAGGGTCCAGAGGCTATTACGGTAAAGGAGTGTGTTAGAGATCATATAAAAAAATAAAGGGGAATGAAGATAGAGAAGACAAATATAATATATAGATTCCCTCCCGGGAAGGGGCAAGTATCGAAGATTAGCCGCAGTAATAGGCTCTCTGATGTCTATGCCAACATCCGCCAGTTGCCACAAGATTGCGTGAGAGATATGTGCGAGGACACGTTCATTTCGCGCCGAAAACAGGCTCGTGTGAAGAGGGTTGGCCTGGATGGCTCCAGCGGAAAACAAACATGGAATTTGAGTGCCGATGGGAGGAGAGGTATTCATAGTGCTCGTATCATGCACCGGCGCTGTTGCCGCTGCATCCTCGTCGTCGGTGTCTGAGTCGCCAAAATCGTCATCTGGAAACGAAGCTCTTTCGAGAGCGGGGCACCAGGTTTATTGACGGTAACACTTTCTAAGCAGTAATATGATATGAAAGTTCTATTGTAGCAGTAACTATGCCGTACATGTTTTCACCACCGCCCACTATCTCAGATGCACACACCCTCATATCGAACACATATTGAAGTTAAATACAAGTACAATACCCCATGCAATGCAACATACACATCCCTCCTATAATACAACTACTCCCACATACTTACTCTCCCCTCTCCGCTTCCTTCTGCGCCCTCTTCCACTCCCTCCTCAGCCTCTCCTTCTGCTTCTCCTCCGCCCTCCTCTTCTTCTCATACTCTGCCGCCTTCGCCAGCTGAGCCTTGGTCCTCTTCCCCGGGACATCCGACTGCCCCGCCGCCTCCCTAGCGGTCTTAATCCCCTCTCTCGCCGACGCCTTCGCGCTCTCCACTGTCTCGCTGAACGCAGAAAAGACACCCTTCGACGTCGGCGCCGCCTGGCGCGCCTTCATCTGCTGCACCGTCACGATGTCGGCGCGGTACGGAGAAGCGTTCTTGAGATCCACTTCCTTGACTGGGGGAGGCATCTGCGCAATGCCCAGCAAGGAGCGCGCGGTCTTGTTGCGGAAGATGGTTACTTGAGCCGCGGACCAGAGACCAGTCACGAAGAAGGAAAGTTGGACGGCCGCGGGGAGCCAGAAGGTGAAGAGGATGGAGAGAATGGGGAAGCCGTAGGCGAGGAGCTTCATGGTATTGGGAGACATGTTGGATGTTCCTGTCTCACCACCTTGCTAGGGGGTTGTCAGCATGTATTCAGTGGCAGTAGTTGGGAAAAAAAATAAAGGGGTAAAGGAGGGGGAAACGCACCCTAAGCACCGTATGCAACACACCCGCCGCAGCAAGAGGCAAGATAAAATAAGGATCAGGCACCGTCAAATCCTGGAACCAAGCAAGTCCGCCTGTCTCCATTCCCGGAACCGGCAACTTCGCCATAGCGCGCAGCAGCACAAATGTTCCGTAACCAGTAAACATCTGCACCATCGGCAGCATCGACTTCCACACCTTGACGCCGGCACGCTTATGGATAATCTGCATATCGCGTCGCACGGCCATCACGCCGGCTGTGTCGCCTGCGCGCTGTAGCTCCTGCATCTTAGCGTGAAGCGGCTTCGTCTGCGGCGCCGTGCGCGCCATCTTCGCTCCGTTGTCCGCTGCATCTATGTAAAACTTCAGGAACGCAACACGGATGATGACCGCCGTGATCGCGATGGACGCCCACCATGGCGTCCCGAGGTAGACGTGCGTGTGCTCGAGGATCCACTCAACAAATGACGTGGGGCCGTATCCGTAGTCCAGCCCGAGAGACTTGAGGTAACCAATGTCTACTGGGCCGTCTTTGGCGGCAGTGATGATGTCGATGGCGTCGTCGAGGGAGGTGGTGTGCGCGCTGCTCGTGCCGGCCAGAGCGTCGGTCGTGGGAGCTTCCGGTGTGGCTGCGCTTGTCGTCGTCGCAGCGGCTTTGGAGGAGTTGAAGCGCCGCGAGGGGAGCTGCGTCAGGATCGAGCTGGATTGCAGGGCCCGCGGCCGAGTAGGTGCCTTGGGTGACAATGCGCCAAAGGGCGAGGCGGCGAGCCGCGCATTGCGTGTGGTTGAGGAGGAAAACTGTGCCGTTCGGGTGAGCTCGGTGTAGGGGTACAGGGCGGCGGGGAGCTTACGGATCTAATGGAAATATCTTCCAGTCGCCGGCGACCTATGCCAATGGTCCGGCTGGACCATTGTAACCCTCTGCTCGGTATCATGGCTGGTTGTCGTCGTAGGTGCGCGGACAAGTGCGCTGTACCGTCATCCAGAAATATTTTGAGGTCCCAGGTTCCTGGGAGCTAGTGCACAACTGTGTTCCGTGCATAAAATGTCACGAGACTGCTTGGCAGTTCGCGTTTTATGAACCCCCCACTACTTGTATAACTTTTGAAGGGGAGACACATCTGGGGTAGGAAGTCAATTGAGTTGTTTAATGGTTTTTACTTTTATCAGGCTTTCAAACGCCCGGGTATCAGTCATATAGTACCACGCTTCCATCCCTCAATCCAATCCAAAGTATTCAAAAAAGAAAAGGTATTCATTCGCTTGGACCACTAACTCCACGATCTGGACCTCTCCTCGCAGGACTATCTAGACTCTCAAACTCCTTCCTTGCCTGCATGGCATTCTCTAGCGCCGCATTAAACCGCTCCTCACCGGGAGGCAAAACCACTGCTAAATACGTATTTGTAGAAAATTTGACGACAAACATACAGAAGCGACTCAGCTTCAGTTCCAGGAGCACAAACTGCTCGGCGGACTTGGGCGTGCCAGTGTACCGGGATGTCGACTGCTTGAAGTTCTTAATGATGTTAGAGAGCCTCTCAAAGCGGTCCGTAGTTGGGTTTGATGATCCGATTGAGGAGCACCAGTGTGAGACTACCAGGAAAGACGAGCGCTCGAACAAAAGCACCTCTTCAGCCTCAATAAGTGTGCCGAGGGTTGCCAGATGTCGCTCGATGGACGAGAGATTCGGCACCAAGTCATGTATGATCTCGGCCCATGCCTTATACAGCGACTGGTCCCAGATCGACGTCGCGAAGGGAACAGGGTCGAAGACATCTGACTTCGTCCTGATGGCCGCGATGCGGTCGTTATATGATGCCTCGCGCTGGGCTGGCGCGACAAGATCCATTTTGTGAATGAGGATATAGACGGAGGAGGTAGGTGAGAATTGCGACAGAGCGGATATGATGGAGCGGTAAGTTAGGAGGTCTCGATCGAAGTCGCGGGATTCGATGTCAAAGACATATATGAGAACGCCGACGTTTGAAAAGACGTGCGAGCGCTGTTGAGATAGATAGTTCTCCATGAACGCATCTTGACTGTTGCATTATTAGCAATTACACCGACAAATTTACACGTTGAACTCACCCTCCACAATCCCACAGATTCAATGTCAGGTTGCCCAGAAACTTGACATGACTCAAATCGACATCAATCGTAGCCCCCAACCGCCTCGTATCTCTCGCAACGTAGTTACTGAAGATGATACTCCTCATAGAACTCTTCCCTGATCCACTCTTTCCCATCAGCAGAACCTTTTTCTTCTTCTGCTTGCGAATCTCTGGCGCCGCGCCCGCATCCGCTACTGGTTGCGCCGAGGCCTCCATGTCTTCGATTGTGCTGAGGTCGAGGACAACTAATTGATATCTGGAACTCGAAAACTCGGCCTCGCGCCAAGGTTATCTATTGACACCCGCGAGATACCGGAAGTTTGCCCAGGTGTCACAGTGGCCCCAGATGCGATAGTCGGGACTGTGCGTGAAGCCAGCCACGTTTCAATCCAAATTTCCGCTGGGTAAAAATGCCCGGGTCCGTCGATAGCAGCTATCCGCGCAATAAAGCCCTCTCGGCACCGTCTTCCCGGGGTTTAGGGTCTAGGCAGGCAGCAAGGCGCGCTCGCGACGTCTGGTTGGTGCCGGAGATACTGCGGTTGAAAGTCGGGAACCGATCTGCGCGATCTGTGTAGCACGGCCGGATCGAAGGAGATGCTTGCCGGGAGGCGGTGCGACGGGGCTACGCGTACGGCTGCGTTTTGGGCGGAGGGAAGGTTGGTGATGGTTGCAATGGCGGTTTGGATGGGACGGTGATGCTCCTGCTGGTGGTAGCTTCGGTCGATTGAGGTCGCGCACCGAGCGGGGCCAGGGTTGGCGCGATCTGCGATCTGGAAGTCACCACGGCTGTGACGTAGGAGAATAAGAGGCGCCTTTCACAACAGATGTTACTTTCTCCGTATTCTCCTGCAGCAGGGATGTTGATTCCCGGAATCCAGATATCTGTAGTTTACAACACTATCTGAAGATCTCAGGCAGTTATTCGCGCCAGCAGTTGTCCGCCCTGCCAACCTGCGAATGGCAGGGCTTATCGGCATTATCGAAAGTCGCCATTTGATTTGGCCTAGTTGAAGGCGGTGGATACAAGCTATGGGCGGTGTGGAGATGTAAAGCCGGCAGAATAGCGCCTAGATCATGTTTCCACCAAGTTGTTTTGATAATAAAGACCGGGTTATTGCGACTGACGGTGTTGTAACTGATACAGCTGAAACAATTACTAATGGTTATAGATGCTGGTTAGAGTATTGCAGGATAGACAAATTCCATTACCCCAAGCCTCAATCCTGGCGTTTAATAAATTAACTTGTTTAATTATTTTCGGAGAAATTGATAGTCAAAATGACGACTCGTAGCAAATTTGTAGAGCATTTAAGAATTTGTCTAACACACCTTGTAAATTTGCAAGTAATATCTATTATCAATCTTATAGCTAAAATGTATCCAAATCTAAACTTCGCTTGATGCTCTATAACCAACACACCCATAATAAAGTAAGCAAACATTTAACAGCTCCAGCGGCCCACAACATCGTCTGAACTCCATTACTTTGTTGAGAGACCCAGCCACCTATGATCCCTCCGGCTATAGTTAGCGCATACGCCGCAGCCCTCCGATTTCTCTTAACATTTGTCGTAAATGGATCGAATAGTCGCGTGTCTGAGAAAAGATCACAAAGCAGGCTTGTTATGACAACAGTCGGAATCTCGGACAGACCTAGCGCTCTACTGGTTACAATCTGGCCAGCAGACTGGAAGCTCAATAGTGCTATCAGAGCGAGTTGGTTCCACTGCACGTGTCGGCTTGTCGGTGGAGAGTCGCTGTCAATGGCTTCTCCATCTATCATACCACTAGCGACAAGGATGCATATGCTCTGCAACAGGAAAGAGCTAGCGAGTGTTCCACGTTTGCGAGCCCCAAAGAAGCGATTGAAGTTGGAGAAGACCAAAGATCCAATGGTAAAAAAGCTGATTGACGAGAGGGCTTTTGTCCAGTCGAATAGAGAAGTGCTTGGCATAGATGCTCCAATAGCAACAATGATCGTATTTCCTGTCTTTGCGTTAACACTGGTCGTAAACGAGACAATTAAAGCGGTCTGTAATCGCTTATTGGTAGAGCTTTCAAACCTGTTTGCATAGACACAAAGGTACCAAATGCTAGAAAAGTCAGCAAACCCCGAAGTTGTATTTGGTAGTGTCATACCGCTGTATACCGTGCTGTCAATGAAACCAGTGACCAAGCAGCATACCAGCAGCAACAAATCAACGTGGTTGGTGCTGACTTCAACGGCAAGGTGATCTTTTGCATATTCTAGCTTGCCTAGCTTTTGGGACCCTCCATTTGGATCTTCTGTAGCAGGCTCCAGAGGGCCTACTAAGTCAAAGAAGTGCATAAAATTTTTTCGGGTTGTTTATAACTGTATAGGAGCCTAGACATTTGCTGAAAACGATTAAAGAGAGCCTCAACTATTCACTTGATTACAAGAGGGAAAATAGACAACGTTCTTTACTTGTAGAGCGAAAATTCGGATCACAGATGTGCTATGATCGTCAGAGATTCTATTTTGAGAGGGGGGTACAGGGAAAAGTTCGTTGCATCAGTCGGCGAAAATGTTGAGCAAGCACATGAGTAACAAAATTTTCTATATGATACTATGTGATCAAATAGATACAGAGGCAGATAGACAGTCATCATAAGAAGTGTGCAGGATGACTGTGGTCTAGTGATCATAGTTCGCACGCAGACTTCACACCGGGCTGTCGAGGGAGTTTTGAAGCTTCTCACTCCATATCATCTCGATGCACTCGACATTGGTTACCCGCAAACGAAGTTAATGTAACATTAACGATCTCGCCTTCTATCTAGATACACAGCTTCTGTCTCACATAACATCCCTCAACAGGAAATCCACTTATGGGTGCTTACTCGCGCAGTAAAATAAGAGTGCTTGGCGCGCAAAAGTCATTGGCGCACGCACATTGTGTTATCTGAATCTACAGACCTAGCCAATAAGGTTGGTTATGATTCCACATATGAGATTGTATACATGAGACAACTTGCAACCTGATGTTGGTGCGAAGTAAAGTTATTACCACTCAAAGTCAGCTGATTGAGGCACAGCACTGTCGTTTCACCCCTCAACAAAAAAAATAATGGATCCAAGTAAATCACCAATAGGTACTAAAATGATCGTAAATATATGAGAATTCTCTTTAAAATGTTTATTTGTTTGTCTAGTTAGGGCTGATGATGCCATCCATACTAAAGCTTGTGATGTTGTTTAAGAGGTGGGTGTCTCACTTCAGCTCAACTTTGACCGATCTATGAGATCGATTTATCGATCTCTATATAAGCATATACCTAAAAGGGTGTGCATGTCTCACTTCGAATCATCTATATCGATCAAGAATAACATAAGCAAGACCTTCTAGTAGCTTTGTACCTTCCATAACAGCCACAGGATAGAAATTGTAGTTCTAGACTTGTTCTATTGAATCTGAAAACGTTGGCTCAATTATGGCTATGTGACCAGCTCAGCCCTACGTGCATCTTAAGTGTGCAATTTATATAATTCTGTAGAGATGTGAATTCGATCTATAAATTATCTCATTCTCCCATCATAAAAGCAGTATCAAGAATTAATCTTATTATCATCTTTACAAACTGGCATCTACTATTACTAAGCCTTTATAGCATTGCTGTCTCTGTCGCACAAGAGACAAAATGGAACAAACTCCTATCACAATACAACAAGACACAAAATGGAACAAACTCATTGCTGTCTCTGTCGCACAAGAGACAAAATGGAACAAACTCCTATCACAATACAACAAGACATTCTCACAGACAACAAAATGGAACAAACTCCTATCATAATACAACAAGACCTTCTCACAGACGACAAAATGGAGGATATTCCTACAACAATACAACAAACTCTTCTCACTGAAGAAGTATTAATGCCCCATTGATAATACTTTTACAAAGCTGCACTCACTAACACCGTGACAGGTTTTCGACGATGAAAAACAAGCTTTACGCGCAGCTGCTGCTCTCGAACCAACTGAAATTCTGCCGGAATACCAAGTTGATATCGTAGCAGAAACAAACAATGACATAATTGCTTTCGACAGCGTCAGCCAACCCCTTGACGCATCGCCAGCCTACATGTCGGGAGCAACAAAACTAAAGAACATGATTGAACAAACCGACGAGTTGATTGTTTGTCCCGGCGTCTATGACGGGCTCTCTGCGCGCATTGCCCTACGTGTAGGCTTCAGCGCTATGTATATGGTAAGCTTTTCACATACACTACAAGATTGTTTAACCATGTATGCTGACTGTGTTATAATGATAGACAGGTGCTGGAACAACAGCTTCCCGTCTTGGTCAGCCAGATCTTGGAATCGCTCACCTCCACGACATGAAGGAGCATGCTGAAATGATTGCCAATTTGGATCCTTACGGTCCACCCCTTATCGCTGATATGGACACTGGCTACGGAGGTCCGTTACTCCCCCTACTTTCAAAAGTTAAAGCATAACTGACGTTCTGCTCTTAGGTCCAATCATGATTGCAAACTCTGTCAAGTCATACATCCGTGCCGGAGTCGCCGGCTTCCACATCGAAGACCAGATCATGAACAAGCGCTGTGGCCATCTCAAGGGCAAGAGAGTCGTCCCAGCCGAAGAATTCTACACCCGTGTCAGTGCCGCCAAAGCCGCCAAGGACGCAATGCACTCAGACATTGTCCTAATTGCCCGCACCGATGCCCTCCAAATGCACGGCTACGACGAGTGCATCCAGCGTCTCAAAACGGCACGCGACATAGGCGCCGACGTAGGACTCCTTGAAGGCTACACTTCCAAGGAGATGGCGGCGCGGGCGGTGAAGGATCTCGCCCCTTGGCCAATCCTGCTGAATATGGTAGAGAATGGCGCTACGCCGGTTATCACTACTAAGGAGGCGAAGGAGATGGGCTTTAGGATCATGATCTTTTCGTTCGCTTCGCTTGCCCCGGCTTATGTGGCTATTCAGACTACGCTGGAGAGACTTAAGTCTGAGGGGGTCGTGGGTACGGGGAAGGACGTGACCCCTTTGAAGATTTTTGATATGTGTGGCCTGAAGGATTTGATGGCTATTGATACAGATGCCGGTGGATCGAACTTCGCAAACGGCATCTAGCTCTTACGTACACGGGTTGTGCTCTTCTTAGAGTCATTGCTTGTGATGGCGTTGGGGTTATTGTCGCGATGGATTTAGCCAGGAGTAGGGGACACGGAAAAGAGGCTTTGATTTTTGTTGATTTCTTTTTTGCTTTATGCTTTTGCGGGTGTGGAAAAGGCAGGAGGGGAGTGGCGTTGGACCGAAATTGAAAAGTTGGTGTTATCTGAGTGGGCATGTTATAAAAACCTATAAACAAATGAAAATGAGACTATGATTTATGAATTACTATTTTTGCCTGTAGTTTTGTTTCAGCCAGCTACCAGATTATATTCGTACATATTCAACAACTCACAATAGCCGGCCAGAGTAATACGAACTTGCAAGCTAGAATAGCATATTAATATATATCATCTAGTTGTCATAATCTAATTATTCCGGCGTCTCAGCCAAATCCTCAGCAAACCCCTTCGCATCCAACGTCTTCCCGTCTTCATCCGGCACCAACAGCGGCGTCTGCGACGCCGCACCCACGCCCTCACTCAACGCCCCCCAAGCCGGCTTATTCCTCTTCGGCTCCGCCGCACCGCTCTTAAAATGGTAACCCCTAGCCCTGGGCTTATGGCCCGTGGCCTCAGGTAGCTCGGTCTCATATGTCCTCTCAAACACCTCCTTGTCTGCCTCGAATGTACCAGCGGCGATGGACTTCCTGACAGCAGCGAAGAATGCAGATGTGGAGTGGTGGTTGTGCAGCGCTAGGAGTGTCCAGGCGAGCATCTCCTTGGCGTTGAGGAGGTGCTGGATGTATGCGCGGTGGTGGGATGTGCAGGCGTAGCAGGTGCAGGTGGGGATGAGTGGGGTGACGGCGGTTGAGTAGGTTGGGGAGAAGAGATCGATTGCGAGGGGTTGGAGGGATGTTCCCTCCACTGAAGGGTTTGAGGAGTCAGGGGCTGATGGGCGGGGGAATTCGTAGGTTAGGGCGAGGCCGGAGTCTGTTGCGAAGCTGAGGTATGGGATGGTGAAGACGTCCATACCGAGAGATACCTGGCGGAGGATCTCGTGGGGGGAGGAGGGCTCGTCGAGAGAGAGGCGGACGAGGCGGTCGAGGGAGGCGGTTTGTGGGATATCTGGGAGGAGGGAAGAGGAGTAGAATGCCAGGCCGGAAAGTGAGGGGGCAAGGTCCTCGGCGAGGTGCTCAATGTACTCAAACTGAGATTGATAGTCTCTTGTCAAGATTGGCGCGAATACTGCAGTTTCCGGAGCGTCTGGCGACTTGGGGGACTTGGATAGCTCCGAGATGAAGTTGGCAACCCACATCGACGTCCTCTCGGACATCTTGGAGGCTCTCTTTTTACCAGGCATTGGCCCATAGGGCAAATCCCCCATGGCGACGGTAACATCTGGTTTAATGTGATTTGCATACTCCGCGTACCGCTGCGTGCTGAGAGACTGGAATCCGGTGGAGGTGTAGATGGAAAGGCCGCTGTCTGGGTTGCCCTGGGGTGAGCTGACAGCTGGAGAGCGACGGGGCGACAGAACGGTGATTAGGGATGGTGGTAACGCAGTGAAGCTATGCAGCGGCGTGCTATTACGCGCTGGCATCTTCATGATTGGAGGCACGCCTCCTCTTGTTGCCTTTTCAACATCTACACCTGATCAGCCCCAGTACGGACACGTGACATGTCTCATCTTGGGAGGGTTTTGATGTGTACTCACAGTCTTCAATCGCGGTATAGACGCCGGCGAATTCTGTCTGTTCTCCTACCACATCTGGACTGATATGGGGGACGACACCACGTGAAGTGAGGGCCAGGAAGTTTGGCGTGTCCAACGTCCTCCGGCCCTTCAACGTGATACGGCCAAGCCTTGGGCCACGGGGATCTGAATGCGCAGCACCATTGGCAGTGGAGATTGCATCATGAAGAGTGAAAAACGGTAGATCCGCCGGCTGATCCAATCCCTCGACCGCCATTTTGATCTTCTGCGACGATGACGGTGTGGAAGAAGACTCGTTCGAGTAAGCTTTTAGTCCCTTGCTTCGGAAGCCCGTAATGATCTTCGGCCCGCAGGTTAGAACTGTGTTACGAAGGACCGCGTTGTTGCACAGCCTTGCATACCCAGCACGGATCGTCATGAAACGGTGTTCTGATACTGATACTCGAATAATACTTGAATATACTTGAATGACGACGTCAGCAGGTTGTTAGCAGTACCCCGCACAGCGCTGTTATTCCGTAACAACCTGTATTATAACCTTTTCACTGCAGTATATTGCGACTTTCCTAGCATTTTCAGTATTGGGCGGTGTTCTCCAAAATATTCTGTGGGCTGTGATGACGCTAAAAATACGGTGGTTGATAGTTTGTTGGTGGTTCGTTGGTGCCCTTTGTGCCCTTCGGTGTCCTGATTTACCCGTATCGTTCCTGATAGGCCTACGTCACAGCGCCAATGCCGCCCAAGACGGAAACCCCTTCCTTCCACGCCTTCTGTAGCCCACGCTATAGTGAAGATAGCGGGGTCTATGAAACCAAAACACGTTCCTCATTGGGGAAATGGCCTCGTGTTGCCGATCCTCCCGCATGGCATCCCTGGCTAGAGCACTCCACTCTCGACGCAAGCAACTCCACGACTGCACCCAGTATTACTGTACATCAACCCTACAACAGATAGTGTTACTACTACTTAGGTAGAAGATGCCTATATTTCCATGGCGTCGTGGTTCAGCAACAGAAGCATCGTATAGTCGTGGTGAGTAGCTTTTTTATAAACCGGCCAAAGTGATAGTAACTTACGCAATCTCCAGTACCGGACGACATGACGATGGCTGATAGACTCAGCGACGAAGAAGCCGCACATCCGGCGTCGGGTGCGGGGACGAGGATATCTACAGGATCATTACAGCGACCGCGTCCACACACGGAAGATACTACGGCTTCAAGCTCAGACTTGTCTGCTCCTCGATTCCTACAGCAAGATGGTACTTACCGCAAATATCCGTGGCTTCCGACTAGAGTTGAACGGTACTCCAAGGCTACGGTAAGATGGCTGAAAGGGCCAGAGCCGCCGCGGCGACACCATATCAAGCCTTGGTTTCCGAAAGTCCAGGAAGCCCCAATTCGATTCCTCGACACCTATGTGCCCAAGTATAGAGCGAGGCTGGCCCTGCTACTATTCTTCTACCTCTGTTGGGGTCTCACATTCGGATTGATCCTTCGATACTCGAACACGGTCGCTGACATTGGGTCTTATGGCCAGCCGGTGTCAATCGACTGCGGTGCTACGTTCTGGAGTTCTGGAAACTCATGTGGCCTCCAAGGGACTGACTGCCGTCCATTTGAGGGACAGAGCCTTGCCTTCCGTTGCCCAGCCTCATGCGCCGGTTTCAAAGTACTCAATCCGCGAGCTGTTGGAACTCAAGAAATAAATTACGCCTCTCTGGTCATTGGCGGCCCCCACGACGATAACACAGGTGACCCGAGGGCTACTTACCGTGGGGACTCCTTCCTCTGTCAAGCTGCCATTCACGCTGGTGTAATCAATGATAAGGAAGGCGGCTGCGGAGTTGTCAGTAAGAATGGCGCCGCGAGCTCCTTTACCAGCTCCAACAGGAACGGCATCAAGAGCATCGGCTTCGATTCGCACTTCCCGCTCTCTTTCGTCTTCCAACCCGATATTACCTGCTCGGCGAAAGACATGCGATGGTCGCTCCTCGCTGTATCCGTCATTTACACCTCGATACTGAGTATCTTCGTTACCTCCCCATCGGTGTTCTTCTTCACCATCTTCACCACTGTCTTCATTCACGTGGGCCTCGTCTCCGACCCTCCTACGCATAGCAGCATCCTTGACCTTCTCCAGACTCTCGTCTCCAGGTTCCTCCCAGCTATGTTCGTCGCATTCGTCTTCTACACCTTCTCCATCCGCCGCACCCTCCGCGGCCTCACCGCGCAAGCCGACAAGACCATCCTCTGGCTCGGCGGCTGCTGGGTCGGCTCCCTCACAAACTACACCTTCGACTTCATCCCCATCCAGCGCCTAACTCCGCACGACCTCAACCAGCAACCCGGCGCCAAAGCCGCCCTCGCCTTCATCGTGATCATCCTCCTCGCCATCGTCGCGCAACAAGTCTGGTCCTTCCGCACCGAGGGCCGCCTGCTCCGCTACCTGGGCTTCTACGCCATCATCCTCGTCGGCATCATCGTCTGCATCTGCATCCCCGGCCTCAACCTGCGCATCCACCACTACATCCTCGCCATCCTCCTCATCCCGGGGACGAGCATGCAAACCCGCCCCAGCCTGCTCTTCCAGGGCATCCTACTGGGCCTCTTCATCAACGGCATCGCTCGCTGGGGGTTTGATGCCCTCCTCCAAACCGACGCCTCCCTCCTCGACGACGCACAGCACAACTCTCTCCTCCCCTCCCCCCTCCCCCCCGTCATCAAACTCGCCACCACCTCCACAAGCAACTCAAACATAACCTTCACCTGGCCCGACCTCGAGTCCGACTTCGACGGCGTCAGCATCCTCGTCAACGACGTCGAGCGCTTCCGCGGGTTCGTCGATGATGAGCCCCGTAATGGACGCGGGTTCATGTGGGAGCGCAAGCCGGAGTTGGGGCTTAATGAGTATTTCCGCTTTGCGTTCATGCAGGGGACGTCGACGCTGGATTACACGAAGGCGGGGACGTGGACGAAGGAGGGGAAGTGGGTTGAGATGGCGCCGGGGCCGAGTAGGCGGGTGAAGAGGGAGGAGGTGGGTGGAGGGGTTGTGGGAGGTAAGCTGTGATGCTGATGCTGAAGCTTATTGTGTTTGTTGGGAGAGAAAGCGTGGGGTTACGTGGGGGTGAGCGATTGTGATGGCTTGAAAGCTTGAGAGCTTGATAGCTCCTCCGAAAATGGAAGGTGGTTGGAGTTTGGGTTGATACGACGTTACGACATTGGCTCCTCTGATGCCGATACGGTTTGCTTGGATAACGGAGTTTTGGGCTGGGATATTGACAAAAGGCACATATGGGGGGAGTACACACAATTGCTCTAGACAGAGCCGATACCTGGAATCTTGCAGCGGGAGTGCGTATCTGTGCATATCTGTGCATATCTTGGAAAGGACATATATCTATTGGGGTATATAGAGCTACATACTACATTACGTAGATTCATACATTACAGTCAATATATGGGAGTCAATTCGTCCCGCCCATCGCCCGCCTCGGATCTATGACCTATCGTATCATCTCCAAGCCCACTACCAACGCCTCATCCTCCACTTCCAAGCTCCCACAACGCCTCATTCCCCCTCCCTCCCCCTCACCACCACAACCCGCCCAGCCCAAAAAGCAATTCCCATCGCGCCCGGACCCCTCACGCCCACAGTACCGAGACACAACCTCGCAGATCACACCGCCGCCGCCCGCCGCCTCACGACTCCCATCACCACGCCACAACCACCCACAGCTCGCCACCCACGATCCAGGCCACCTTGGCGCGCTGCCGGCGCGCTCGTGCCCTAACCGGGCCAGACTGCAGCCGCGCCGGGAGAGTTCCGATTGGCGGCCCCTCGGGGTCCCGTGGTGCTGTGCGTGCGCTGGGCGGGCGGCCGTGGGCGTGTCAGATTGTGGTTATGGTACGGAGGAGGTAAGGAGGAAGTTATGGGATGCGGGAGGGGGACCGAGGGTGTGGTGCTGACGGCGCTGGGCCTGGGTGGTAGTAGTGTGCTCTTGGGAATTGGGAAGCTTGGTAGGGGGGATTATTGGGAGCAGGGAAGGGGTGATTGGGAAGGGGTCGCGGCAATGGGCAGGGCGGGCTGGTGCCGTGGGAGGAGTGGTGCACGCGCTATTGGCTGTGGCGGATGGCGGCAATCTGGGGATTTTGGGGAGGTTTTAGTCAAGGGTGGCAGTTGTGTTGGTGGAGGGGCCTTGGCTGCTTTGTGTAGGGGTCCGGGCGGAGATTCGCTGGGCGGTGGTGGATTTTTGGCGGGGTAGATGTTGTTGATGGACGGGTCGGCGGTCTTGCTCTTGCTCCACCTGTGCAGTGAGTGTACAGTACCGTAGGTGGAGGGCGTTCGCTCGGTTTGAGATAATGCGAGTGCAGGGCATGGTTCACGCCGTGTTGTGTCCGTGCTCCGTGCTCATTTTGCTGATTGTCCAAAGAGGCAGCCCGAAGGAGGAATTGAGAGAGGGATCTCGGATGGACCGAAGCACGGAAGATGGTACCCGTGCCGATGCTGAGACGGGTCGGGCGTTGGAGAAGGAAATAACTCGGAAAAATGCGAGGTTGATTGATAAGCTGGTACTTTACTGTACTTCATACGTGCCTAGTCCGATCCTTCAGTTGGTGAGTTGGTGAGACCTTTGTTGGGCAGTGGATTGTGATTGTAGTCACGGCTGTACTGTAATACTGCTTTAGGCATCCCAGCCCTGGTGCAACTCTGCTATAGAGTTTGCACCGTATATAGCTGACCACGTTGCTTAGGGTATCATTGCACCAGGTTCTACCACATGGAATGTTGCATTCCGTCACTGACAACGTGGGATTTACCCGTAGATTGTGGTGGTAGTAACGGTGGTGAACTCCCAAAGTCGCACACAGACACCACGAACTTGTCAGTCAGTCAGTCAGCACAGATCTGGTCAGCACATGCTGTTTCTTCTCTAACCGGCTGGTGGTACCGCTGTGATCATCCTGGACGCACGTTAGCCTGCACCGAAACCAGGGATTCAATTATCCAAAGAACGAACGAGTACAGGCATGTTTTCCGCTGTGTGTGCATGCATGCAGTACGTGCGCGTTCCCACACCAGACCTGTCGCTGTGTCAGATTTTTGCAAGTGCTTTGCAGTTCCTCGCTGCAGTATCCATGTCATTGCCAGTCCTGTGGCTGCGGTACCTGCATCGCGGCCTGCGCACGCTCTGATAGGCTCACATCAACGCTACTCGACCTTCGTGCTTGTGGTGTCTGGGATCAGGCCGAGTCTCCCGACAACCATTCGAGAAGAATCGCATGGAAGAATCGCACTCCATGTTGTGGCTGCTATATTGTGGGGTATGTTGTTGTTAGTCGACAGCTGGCGTCTCCCTTTCATCTCCCTCAATGCTCGTTCTAGAGCCCAAGAGAGGGCAAGGGAGGGGCGGCAGGGACAGGCCGTAGCTCGACAGGGGACAGCTGGACCCGGACAGCTGTGGGTTGTGTAAATCGCCGGGGCCGGGCAAGCTTGGTCTAGAGTATCGTAGCTGCTGTAGTGGATGGTAGCCAAGCAAAAACTAAGTGGTAGTGGACACGACAGTTGGGCAAGAACACGGATCCAATGCGATGCTCACATGCAATGCGAGCCGTTAGAGTGATGATCGATGCATTGCGTATCTGCAAAGCCTACTACTCTAGACGGATTGCCATTCTCGACAATGAATTGGTTCCCTCGAGATTGTGAGTGGTGATGCTCTCCCACCGGAGTTATGCAGGGACTCGGAGAGTATGGTACCTCACAGCGCACGCTATCAAACGTGCATGCTGTAGTTTGCTCCACCCCGAACAGAACTTGGCTGTTATGTACTGTAGATCCCTGAACGAAATATATTCCCTGGGTGATGGGAGGACGGACGATGCTGGAGAAGAAAACCCTCATTCTCTGGGCCTGGTCCGAGTAGTGGAAGGATCTCTCCGTTATTGCCCCTTCGGGTAGTTATTACCATATCACTCGAGTATGTCGACGGGTTATTCCTTTGAACTGCTGCTCGGAACTCAACATCAGGAGAAATGCCGCCTTTGATTCTCCGGAGGGGTGGCGAGGTTTCTTTGCCTTCTTGCCTTCGTACTTCGTAATCAGCTAGAACTGTGGATAATAGTGTCGACTGGTAGACTGGACTGTGGGCCGGCCGCCTGCGGGAAGACTTGCGGAGCGTAGTAGATTGTAGTAGACTGTGATCTATTCATGGATTATAGACTGGACAGATAGATTAAGGGCGACTAATGGAGAGTGAATATACTACCTGCTACTCTTGAACAGGAAATTTTGCCCCCAGGGTAGGCTGTGTCGTGCAACGAGTAACTGGCGGCGTTTTTTTTTGTTGGTATTTGAACCAGCAGGGTCTCTTTCGCGGTGAAATATATTATCGTTGATCGTCCCTCTTGGTTCTTTGGTCCCTTTTCTCTCCGCTTTCTCCACCCCACATCGCCCTTTTTATCCCTTCCTGTGTTGTGAACAACGATTGATTCTTTTTGTACTGTGCGCCCGACCATTCCTACCGCCGTTGTGAAGTGTTTGGTTTACATGGCTCGATCCACCCAAGCTACTGCTGTTTTGACGGAGCTCTGTGTTCTGGCCACTCCCAGAACTCCCTAGCACTCCCAGGACTCGTACTTCGCTCTGAGAACGATTACAACAAAAACAACACCCCGCCCCCCGCCGTCCTCCTTCAGCTCCCTCCACCTCCCCTACCCATTTTTTTTATTCCTCGACGACCTTTCGACGACACAAAACAACAAACCTCCCTCCCTCCCTTCCTCAAATCTTTCGTCGACAGTTATTCGGAGTCTATACTTGCTTTTACACACTTTGGGATTTATTAATCTCGAAGCTGGAAAATTGTACATTGTTTACTTTCTTTCGGCGACCCTTTTCACACCAATTTCACTTCTCAGACACCAATCCGATTGATTACGAGTGATTTCACCTGCAGTTTATTGCCACCAACAGGCACTCACTCTAACATACGACATTTGTTTCTGGAGCACGTCAACAAAACATCGACTGCCAGCAATCGAAAAGCTTTATTCCTTCTATAGAACATATCGACTTCCTTGTATACTTCAGCGCTCAATTTGTACATTTACAGCACATTTACGTGTTCTCCAACTCCGGTCCAGGCCCAGAGTACTCATTCGCTGGAAGCTCCGGATCAAACCCCACCAAAACCCCTTATCAACGCAACCCAGCCAGCAACCGATAAGATGGGTCTCTTCAGCAAGAGCTCCTCCAACAGGACATCCTCCAAACCGTCTATAAGTGAACGCTCAGCGTCGCTCGCCTCCTCAAACTCCTCACTTCAGTCTCCGACTCTGGGATTTGGAAAACGCTCTTCGCAACCAACTAGCTCTTCAGGACCAGCTCCATTCTCTCCAACAACAAGTGCCCCGTCGCATCGTCCTCAGATCCCGATGCCGAAAGCTCCAGATCCACTCATCGACCCGGCGGCATACTTGCGCAGCATCGGGTCAGTCAGGGCAAGATGCTCAGTGTTACTGGAGAAGGCACTAGACAATGATTTAAACCATTTCGACGTAGACATGTCCAAGTTCGACGACTCGGTGGCTTTTGTTGTTTCAATCATCAAGGTACCCTTCTGACCCCGCACTTTGCGCTCTACAAGAATGACTCTAACCAACATACAGCGAGACTTTGCACCAGACTATTCGACGATTCCCCCTCATGGCCGCTGGCAACATTTCAATGTCGGCGGAAAGGATCGCGTTTCACACCTTTTACAGTCATGGCCTAGCTCTGTCGACACGTCTGAGCGGACCCGCCGCCTCCTCGACCTCTTCCTAGTTTCCGTGCTTCTCGACGCCGGAGCAGGCACCGCCTGGTCTTACAAATCGAAGGAGAATGGCAAGATGTATAGGAGGAGTGAGGGACTTGCAGTCGCGAGCTTGGAAATGTTCAAGGCGGGCATGTTCTCCAGCGACCCAGACCAGCCATTCCGTGTCGATTCCGACGGTCTGAGGCGCCTCACGGTCGAGTCTATGGGCAAGGGCCTACAAGTGACACCACAAAACCCGATTGCAGGCCTCGACGGCCGCGCAAATCTCCTAATCCGCCTCTCCAAGGCCCTGGAAAACCGCCAGTACTTCGGTGACGATTCACGACCAGGAAACATTATTGGTGAGGCCGCCATTTCCCGCAGCCACCAGCCACTAGAACAGAACTATTACTAACATCCCCAGATTACCTGATTTCCCACCCAACCACGCAAATCTCCTCCGTCCCAATCGTCCCCCTCCCAACACTGTGGCACGTGCTCATGGACGGCCTCGGCCCCATCTGGCCAGCCTCCCGCACCGTAATCGACGGCGTCAGCCTTGGCGACGCCTGGCCCCTCTCTTCCATGCCGCGCGAATCCAACAGCGCAGAGTGGGAGACCATCGTCCCCTTCCACAAGCTCACGCAGTGGCTGTGCTACTCCCTAATGCAGCCCATGTCCGTGCTCATGCACATCCACTTCGCCGGCGCGGAACTCATGACTGGACTCCCTGAATACCGCAACGGAGGTCTCTTCATCGATACTGGTGTGTTGACCCTCAAGCCGGAGCAGATGGCGAAGGGACTCGCTCGGTTCTCGAGCGAGGCGGACAGGAATGGGCAGAAGTGCATGGAGGTCGTGCCGATGTTTGAGGCGAGCGATGATGTGGTTGTGGAGTGGCGTGCGGTCACGGTGGGCTTCCTGGACATGCTGCTGGCGAAGGTGAATACCGAGCTTGGCTTGAGTGGAGAGGAGGCCCTGTCCCTGCCGCAGATGCTGGAGGCAGGTAGCTGGAAGGTATGTTTTCCCCTTATATTCATCTCATTTCTCTACAGGAGGAAACTAACAGCCAACAGGGTGGTCGCGAAATCGCAGAGGTCACAAGACCAAACACCAAGGAACCACCGATCATGATTATCAGCGACGGAACGGTCTTCTAAGCCAGCCCGGCGAGGCTGAAATTCATATGTGACCCGAGTTGGTCAATTTTTTTACCTTTTTATGCATGCTTCTATGACTGAACGATACCCTCGACGGCGAGTTACGACGGGGCGAATACGATGGATTATGACGACTATGATACTAGAGAGAGAGGGGGGAGTGGGGGCCGGGGGGGACATAGAAAGAGAGAGGGTAATTTCTGCATTCTGGCCGCATTTGGCATTTATACTTTTTCTTGCTTGGCTCGCGATGGGCCTGGGTTTAGGATGGGATGGTTGGGGGATTAGGGGGTTGATGGGGCTTTGCATATGGATCTCGGGAATAGCATGGGATGCGAGGGGGTTAGATGCCGCTGGCCTTGAGGGTAGTGGTGGTGGTTCTTATTATATAGCGCTGGGTGAGAGACGCTAGAGAGGGAATCAAATGTGTGTACCAAGATGAAAAGCTTATCTTCCGAAGTGAAGTCCGTGGTTGTTCGTAGACGAGATTTGAGAGATGTCGGTATCCTATTGAATGTTCCGAAGCCAGCCTGTGGATGGGTGGTGAGAGCGTGGGAACGAGAAGAGGGAGCGGTGACGAGAAAGGGGGCAGTGGTGAGAAAAAGGGGTGGTAGCAGTAGTAGTGGTTTGGTGGGCTGGGAGCTGCAGCGTGAAGGAGACGTGAGAAGAAATTTAGTGTTTGGCGGGAATGAAAGGCCCCAATAGGTTGGTAGTCCATAGTGGACTTGCACGTCTATGGTGGCTGGAAGCACTGAAGGTAAATAGAGGAAGTTATAGGAAACAATTGGAGTCTCTAGCATATGCATTTCTGGAGAACTCTTGTATTTGAGCATGCCATCCCCATGATCCCAATTTCCCGCCGCCTTTCCAGGCCACCATTCTTTGCACGCCCGTATTATAATGTACACCCCGTACAATAAGAATAAGAATCCCCGAATTCTCCGCTCTCGCATACGCGCTTGATATCGTACACTTGCGCGCTCCGCCACCAAACTCCAAAGAATGCATTAACGCCCCTCCCACCCATCCAATACCCATCCCACACTCCCCTCCCCTACCCCAACAACCTCCTCCCCCTCGCCTTCAACCCAAACCTATCCGCCCCCGTCGAATGCTGCCCCCTATCCAAC
>JPJZ01001152.1:0-85830 GCA_000750815.1 Pseudogymnoascus sp. VKM F-4516 (FW-969) | reverse complement strand
CCCCGCCATCAACAGCGCATTCCCCCCTCCCTCCCTACTCCCCCACTGCGCCCTCACAGTCCCCACCACATCAAACGTCCCCACCACCACATCCCCCGTATAAAACGCATCCACCACCCCTGCATCCCCTCCCTCCTCCGCGCGCCTCATCCGTTCCGCAAGAAGGACATCGCGTTCTTCTGCCCCTGCACCTTCGGGGGCTGATAAATCCTGCATCTCCATCTCCACGCCCATATCCCCCGGTGTCCCCGTCCCCATCTCCAGGTCCGCACCGCTCCGCCCGACCCCACGCTCAGCGGCATCGATACCCGTCCCGCCCCCGGCTATAAAGGCAGTCATCCCATCCCTACTCGCCAGCGCGAGTTTCAACACCGCCTCATCGACGTGCACAGCTAGCATCACTACCTGCAGGACCAATATCAGGATATCCAACCCCACCAGGACAAATTTCGTGGAGGGAGCACGCTGCCCGATAAAATCGACTATTAGCCCGCCGTGTAGGTATCCCCGCGTGAGCTCGGAGCCGGAGGGGCGCGCGGTGACGAGGTGCAGGAAGGCGCAGATGGCGTTGGAGGAGAGGAGGGCGGGGATGTAGGGCCGGGCGCCAGAGGGGAGGGGTGGGGGTTTGGTGTGTGGGGAGAGGAAGACGAGTTGGGTTATGGAGCGGAGGAGGAAGCGGAAGAAGGAGCAGCTGGGGAGTACGTCAGCAATTGTAAAGTTGTAGGGGGAATGGAAGGGAGAAGGGGGGCATACTCGTGGTAATACATCAAGCAGATCTCGGCGTAGATTAACATATCCAGATTAACAAGTATGTCATGCACGAACTCGGCTTTCTTTTTCGTCTGTATGAAGATGCGGCGCCGGCGGCGGGCCGCGGGGCTATTATCATCGACGCTCGCTACAGCTGGAGTTGCTGTTCCTGAGGCCGGGGGTGGTGTTGTCGTAGCTGCGTCGGTGCTGGGAGGTGCTTGGGAGTCTCCCGGACCCGCGGGGGGGGCGGATGCGGATTCATCGTTCATTGCTCGCGCGAGTCATTGGGTGGTATATGGGTGCTTGTATTTGTGGCAGAGGTCGTGGAAATCACATGGCTGTTCGTGGGATGTCGGTATAGTAGGTTCTGCCTCTGGCAGCTGGTGGAGGAGTTGAGGCACTGGAGTGGTTACCGTTAAGTTAGACTACGACGTACTGCCCAGAGCTGCCTCGACCGAACAAGGGTGCGGGCAAGGGTGCGTTAAGTGCTCCGGCGCGCTAATTCTCCGCGTCGCGTCTCCCTAACTTTACGACTGCGAACATTGGTGTAGACGCGCAAGTACCACCCGGTAACCTCACGAATCAACGTTGGAAATCTTCGAAACGGCATATTGAGGAAATAGGACTGAAATGGCAGGGTTCTTCGATCTTAAGGCGCGCAAGAAGGAGGCTGAGGCCCTGGGTGACAAGAAGGGCGCTCCCAATGGGAAGGATAATACACGGCTGCAGCCATGGGTTGAGAAATAGTAGGACTATTCTTTTCATACGATATTACCCACAGAATTGAAGCTGACATTGCTACCTTCCAGCCGCCCAAAGAGTCTCGCCGACGTGACAGCTCAAGACCACACCATCACCGTCCTCCAACGCACCCTCCAATCCTCCAACGTGAGCCTCCCCACCTCAAACCCCTCCTCGTTAGGCAATACACCTCAATACACATACTAACATCCTCCAGCTCCCCCACATGCTCTACTACGGCCCCCCCGGCACCGGCAAAACCTCCACCATCCTCGCCCTCTCGCGCTCCCTCTACGGCCCCGCCCTCTTCCCCTCCCGCGTCCTCGAGCTCAACGCCTCCGACGAGCGCGGCATCAGCATCGTCCGCAAGAAAGTCAAAGACTTTGCTCGAATGCAGCTCTCCCGCCCTCCCGGTGGGGACTACCAGAAGCAGTATCCCTGCCCGCCATACAAAATCATCATCCTCGACGAGGCGGACAGCATGACGCAGGATGCGCAGAGCGCGCTGCGCCGCACGATGGAGACGTATAGTAAGATCACGCGGTTCTGTCTGGTGTGTAACTACGTTACGCGGATTATTGATCCGTTGGCGAGTCGGTGTAGTAAGTTCCGGTTTAAGCGGATGGGGGAGGGACAGGCGGGGACGAGGATTAGGGAGATTGCGGAGAAGGAGAATGTGCCGATGGAGGAGGGGGTGGTGGAGGCGTTGATTAAGCACTCTGAGGGGGATTTGAGGAAGGCGATTACGTTTTTGCAGAGTGCGGCGAGGTTGGTAGGAGCAGCGAAGCCAGAGGGGGAGGAAGAGGTTGATGACGATTCGATGGATGTTGATGTGGTGCAGAAGGTGGTTACGGTTAAGTCGATTGAGGATATTGCGGGCGTGATTCCAGACCGGACTATCGATAGTCTGGT
Organism: Pseudogymnoascus sp. VKM F-4516 (FW-969); assembly: GCA_000750815.1. NCBI lineage: Eukaryota > Fungi > Ascomycota > Leotiomycetes > Thelebolales > Thelebolaceae > Pseudogymnoascus > Pseudogymnoascus sp. VKM F-4516 (FW-969). The sequence continues at coordinate 83,427 of JPJZ01001152.1, read as the reverse complement.
GAAGGCCATGCAACCCTCGTCGAGTGGACTGACCTACGAGAACATCTCGAAGGTGGTTACGGACATGGTCGCAGATGGTTGGAGTGCCTCGCAGGTTGTTACACAGGTATGCACCCCCCTTGATTGTGCATTTAGGGGAGCCTATACTGACGGCAGACACAGCTCTACCAGACTATCATCTACAACGAATCGGTCGCCGACATCCACAAGAACAAAATAGTCATGATCTTCTCCGAGGTCGACAAGCGCCTCGCGGACGGCTCCGATGAGCACCTATCCATCCTCGACATGGCATTGCGGATAGCCGGAGTACTGACAAGTAAGGCCTAATCTGCCTCATACGCTTTCGGTTGGGCAAAGCTGGTAATTGATGATCGTGGCCTGGACATGGGAGGGGGATTGCATAGCTCTGGAGTTGCGGGGACAAAAACAGAACAGGCGTACGGAAATGATCAACACTTTATGAACAATGAGCTCTGAAAAACATATGAAATTCAGTCTGTAGGTATAAATAACATTCAAAACATAGCCAAAAACTCCATACCCTAGTTTGTAGTTGCACAGATTGCGGGAAATAACTAAAAATGCAATCAAGGAGTACCAGCCAAATCAAACAGCCTCCAACACCATATTTCTTTAACAATTTCAAACTTCCTTCAAGCCCTCTTCACCAACTCGCCCAACCTCTTCTCAATCTTCTCTCTCCCCTCAAGCGTCTCCCACACCTCATGCGGCGCCTTGTTAACAATATCCCAGCCCACAAGCTCATTCGTCAAATGAGTCAAATCCCTCTGCTTTTCCTCCCAAACGCTATCCCTCTTCAACTCAATCCCCGAGCTCACAATCGCCACAGGTGTATCATCCTCCTGAATCGCGCGCGATATCGTAACCTCGTTCCTCGTCAAGCTATCCGCCACAAGCGACTCCTGCAGCTGCGCCTTGATGAACTTCCCGCCCTGGTACGCAGACCACCCGTACACCCTGTCTTCGCGGGTGCGGCCACGGAAGATGGCGCCGGAGATGCGGTCTAGACCGAGAGGGGAGAGGATACCGCGCAGCCAGAGGAGGAAGCCGCGGTGAGACGAGGCGAGGCGGTAGAGGAGATCTTCGTGGAGGGGGTCAATGAATAGGAGACCCTTGACGTCCTTGCCATGGCGGGCAGAGAAGATGCGTGAGTATACGCTTCCCACGCCTGCGCTGGCCAGGACCCATGGTCCCTCCTCACCTGCACGTGCGAGAGTTTCGGAGAGCACATCAGCGGCCATACCAGCGGAGAATGGAGATGGTGCGTTGTCGGACCATCCGTAGCCGGGGCGGTCGGCATAGCAGTAGCGAGAGATGGTGCCGTTGGCAATGGCGTTGTCGGCGAAAGCCTGAAGAGACAGGCCGAATGGGTGTTCGCCAGCTTCAAAGAGGACTGTTGGGACCTTGTTGTGGGACGCGTCGGTCTCGTTGCCCTTGCAGTAGAGGTGGATTTGGTATTTGTCGCCGTCAACGTAGTAGCGCTCTCCCTGTGGTGCGAGAGAGGAGTCGCGGCTGCGGAGGATGAGAGTTGCGGAAAGGAAAAGAACAGCAACGCCAACGGCAATGAGAACGATCTCGGATACCAAGATCGCAACCCACTCGCGGAGGGTGCGTCGGGTCTCGGCGCGCCCTGTGAGGCGTTCTTCCTCTTCTTCCTTTCCATATGCCACGACCCGGTCTGTTATGACGACCCAGATTCCGATAAGGAGGGCCCATACGACACTGGCAATGCCAACCCAGCCTTCCTCGACGCGGAGGCGAGGCACGGCAAGTATCATGATCATGTCAAAGAGAAGGAGGACGGAAGTGATGAGGACGGTGATTTGAGCCGCCTTTGAGGGAGTTGCGAAGAATAGGAGGACGATGATCAAGTTTGCCAGGGACAGACTCGTATATGAGAAGTCGAAGAAGCCGGAACCGCGGGAGTGCATGCCTGGCGGACTGACGAAGATGCTAACGAGGAGCAGCACCCACCAGAAGAAGGTGATGAACTGCAATAATTATTAGTATATGGCATGGGGGTAGCGGGGTCGGGAATCGTACCAAGAGCAGAATAGAGAAGTAGCGCATGAACCGCACACTCCAGAGGTTGTATGGAGAGACCTGCGAATGGCATTAGCTATGTTATATCGCAACATTGAGCATCTCAGAACTTACAGCAGGGTCATCCGGGCTCAAATAACCATCCCGAGTCGATGGCTGCGGCAGCAGGCGGGTATGCTCATCAGGCTCACGCTCGACGACAATACGAGGCGTTTCTTCATTATCTCCATCGTTACGAGCGCGAGGTGACTCGGCGCGCTCGTCACCGGACCTGGTGTTCCAAAGGGCCATCTTGAATCCTATTGAAGGCTATGGCTTCTTTGATGGAGCCGGCTTCGGATAGACGGGGTCCCTGGGGGAGCTAATATACAACGAAGCTTCGGTATGTGATCTTCGTCTCGCTTTATGCCATGGGGTATTGTAAATTGGTGTTGGATTCGGCGATATAGTATAGCACAGCAGCGCAATATAAATGTTGAAGAACGGCGGTTTCAAGGATTCAATGAAGAAGCAATATATTCAAAACAAATCAAGGTTCTGCTGCAAAGCCTAGCCTTTGATCGTTTCTGGAAGCTATTGCGAATCTGTATAACCTCTGACGTCACCAATCTCTCAGGGTCCCAATTCAGTTTGGGGACTCAAAGGGTCCTCTAAAATAGGCAGAAAGAGACTAATTTAATAAAATATCTGATCTATAGTATATCAACTGTATATTATAGTATCTCGGTATATGGCCACGGCACTGTACATTACCGTGCATGAGTTTCTTTTGGTGGCTTTTCTTAAATCCCATGTAGCAGCTGTACTGAATCCCATCCATTTCTGAGATTACGTCATGTTTCGCGTTTCAGCCCAGGACAGACGCGTTATGATATAGCGTTATCGATAAGCCTGATAAACCGTTGCTGAGCTCACGTGCCCCGCCAAAAGCAACTTCCAATGTGTGTGTTGGGTGGAAACACTACTTCTATGCATGTTATATTGATATAAAAAATATTTCAGCGTTCTTAAAGCACTCGAGAGTAAACAATATTCAGCGACGCCAATGTCTAATTAGATAGGAATCACCGCCATGATCTCGCCGCCAGTATGAGCGATTTACAACGGGCCTTTGCAAAGGCGAAATTAGCAGGCCTTCCACCCGTTATCCCAGCGCCACTCGTCGACCTAGACGAAGAGGAAGAGGGGCGAGATGGGTTCCCCGAGCTTCCAACGGAGCGGTCAGATGATGACTCTTCATCTGCGTCCTCTGCTTCTTCGGCATCTTCCACCGGCACTATAAGGCCGACAAGTAGCAGTAGGCTGTTTGCCCGGCCAATGGGGTGAGATATGCTTATTTCTCCTGCAATAAACAGCAACTGACTGTCCTCAGATCACCAAATAGGTCACCAGCTCACTTTGCCCCTCTGCCCTGGACCTCATACTTTGAGCGAGAGCTCCAGATATCACACACAGTTGCCAACCTTAAAGTAACACATCAGGTTTACCTCACCTCACCATTATCCTCTCCCACCAAACCTGGCCCGTTATTTGTCGCCCACCATGGCGCAGGCTCGAGCGGACTTACGTTTGCGTTGCTCGCAAAGTCTATCCGGGCCCTGCTCCCAAATGCCGGCATTCTGAGCCTGGATGCTAGAGGCCATGGCTCAACTACTGTCGAGACACTTTCTGAGGGCGATCCAATGGATGGAATACTGGATGTTAGTCTCGAGACACTGACGGACGATCTAATCACTGTCATACAGAAAACGAAGGAGGTCATGAACTGGCCAACCATGCCACCCATAATTCTCATCGGACACTCTCTGGGTGGCAGCGTCGTCACATCAGTGGCTGCAAGAGGTACCCTTGGGAGTTCCCTACTCTGTTACGCTGTTTTGGATATCGTCGAGCGTACGGCCATCGAGTCCCTAGCCAGCATGGCTGGCTACCTAAAAAGCCGTCCTGCGACATTTCCAAGCTTAGAAGCGGGCATTGCGTGGCACGTCAGAACCGGCAGTTTAAAAAACGTCGAAAGCGCCAGGGTTTCTGTGCCTCCACTGCTCACACTTCTGTACAACAAACCCAAAGATGATGTGAACTCGACGGCAGCTAGACAAATTTTCAACTGGCGTGCCGATCTAGCCAGCACGGAACCGTTCTGGAACGGCTGGTTCGTAGGGCTTTCTGACCGCTTCCTCTCGTCAAGAGGCGGCAAGCTGCTTATTCTAGCGGGAACAGAGAGGCTAGACAAGGAGATGATGATTGGACAAATGCAGGGCAAGTATGCCCTGCAGATATTCCCAGACGCGGGACACTTTCTACACGAAGACCAGCCAGAGAAGACAGCGCAGAGCATTGTGGATTTCTATAAACGGAACGATCGCAGCGCGCTAGTCTTGCCGCCGAAGGTGTCGGACATGCTGCAGCAGGGAAAGAAGGTATAGATGTAGATAGGATGACTTATGAAATTATGAAACCGGACGACACGACTACAAAATCACAGATTGGGATTGTACATAGTTCTAGGGCATATAGGCTTTGTTTGATTCTAGACTACCGGCAGACTACAATTCATCCTTCCTCTTCTGCTCCGCTTCTTTCCTCGCCTCCACTTCTGAATCCCACATCCGTTTCTTCGGGTTTGGTGGTGCCTGCTCCTCTTGTGGCTGGCCCTCATTGCTCTCTGGCTGCGCCGGTTCTTGTCCCTGCCCCTGTCCCTGTGCTCTCGTGTCCTCAGCCATCTCTCCAACAACGTCTACGAGCCTCTCGCCTTCTCCATCCTCTTGCGGAGGCACAGGAGGCTTCAAATTTCCCCTTCCCCCCCTTACCACCTGTGGTGCATCCGTCCCGCTCACAGTAGCCTGCACCACCGTCCCACTCGCCGGCATAATCGTCGTGCCCACACTCTGACTCGAAACCGACACCGCCGAGCTGGCACTCCTCAACCCAAGCACAGTAAACACGCCCATCCACGCATTCCAAAACATCTTCAACGGCAAATACACCAACCACCACGCCGGGCCATATATAAACCGCCTAAAGACCAACCACCCAATCGTCGCCAGCAGAATATAAAACGCCGTCTCGAGGTACCACGTATCGCTCTTCTGGCTCTTAAGCAGCATTCCCAGCAGCCCCTTTGTGCTCGCCAACACGCTATCCAAGCTCGTATAACTCTCGCCCAGCTGCTCCAGCGCCGCACCGCTCTCCTTCAGCGTATCGTGCGCGAACTGGCTGCGCGAGAGCTCATTCGACATCGCTGCGTGAACTTGGCGCAGCGCGGCTGTGACGTCTCCGGCAGACCCGACAAGCTTCTCATCTTGTGTTTGCTCGGCAGGAGCGGGTGTGCGGTGGCGGGAAACGGGTTGGCTGGACGTGGGGGAGGGGGCGGCGAGGGATTGGAGAAGGATTTCGCGCTCGGCGCGGCGGGAGAGGTCGAGGTTGCGCTTTGCGGCTAGTTGGGCCTTGCGGAAGGCGGATTGTGCGCTGGTAATTGTTAGCTTGCGTCTTGTGTTGGGATGGAAGGTAGGACGGACTGCTTCAGCTCTTGTTGGGTTCTTGTGGCTCGCTCGAGTAGTCGTAGTTTGTTGGTCTCGGCATCGCTTCCTTTTCTGCCGCCGGGCGAGTCTTTAATCTCTTGCTCTAGGAGCTCGAAATCGTTATTTTGCTCTTTGAGGGTGTCGTGGATCTCGTTGCTTAGCTCGGTCGCGACAGTGTCCAGAGACCCTTGGTTAAGAGGGATTGCGCCTGGTGGGAACTTGAAGGAGGCAAGGCGCGCTATCAGCGTTTGGATGTGTGAGGTAGTTTCTTGAAGAGCCGTAAGGCGTTTTTGTAAAGATTCTAGAGACATTTTGGGACTTCTAGGTAAGAAGATAGACTTCTAGTAAAAAGATGTTGGTAATTGAAGCGGGGGTGGTGAATCTAGTTATGATAAAGCTGGCGTTAGAGGCACTGACGACACCGACACATCCCCGGAGCGGAATATCCCGTGACCATGGGGTAAATTTCGAAGACCTCAAAGAGCCGACAACCTACCACGACAGAAACTCCCAAGCTAATCAACTCCGGATACTTCGCTTTTCTAGGTACGTCAATTGGCTGGTTGGTAGTTCTCGTGTTATTACTGACGGATAACTCAAGTCGCGCGCGCGACTCAGCGAAGATGATCACCAGATACCTCACGGAGATTTCGACGGCGTTCAACCCGTTCTCTCCACGGGCGAAGACCGCACGACTATTCCTCTCATTCTTGCCCGGCAATGCGCGCGCAACTATGAAGATCAACACGAAGGTTTTGCCTAGGACGTCGAGGGAGAAGAGCTTCGTTCACGTCAAGTTCAGTACGTCTACACCTTGAGCGCCAACCACTCCTATGCGAAAGGGATCGGAAAGCAAAGGCGCATCCAAAATAAACGAGTGCTAACATTATGGCAGAGGATGGAAAGGAGATGAAACTCGACTCTGAGCAGCTTGGAATCAAGGGCGTGATGGAGGAGTTGGATAGGCATTCCAGAATATTGGCAAGACAGGAGGAATTGACGGGCAACTAAGATGGGAGATGATCTGATTGCATGGCTTACAAGAGCCAGATGGCGTTTTGGAAATGCATAGGGCGGGCTGTATGATCTATGTGTATAACAGAAGATACCGGAATATTGATGTACAACTTTCATCCCATGAAGCGCACTCTATCTGATTTAACGGCAATGGTACAACAGTTTATATGGGAAAGTTTTTGACATTATTGTTAATTCATTCAGTTTATGGTATCAAGCTATTTTCCTGCCGACATTACCAATTCCAACGCCCTTGACACTGACCAAAATATCACCACTCTCATCCTCATCTACATCTCTCAAGCCCCAAGCACTTGCTCCGAACTTCCTGAGATCCCTCCCCAGACCAAGTATATCCTCCGTTCCTATAACATCCCTCCCAATCCGTAAGCGCCCAACATCTTCTGAACCCATTGACATTAACGTCAATACCGTTGCCGCACCTGCCTTGGCAACACATCCGCCTTGTGCAATAGTCTCCAACAGCTGCAATGCAGCCTGCTTCCCAATATCCTCAGGCGTGACACCTCCCTGAGGCGGCGCTGCCACATCCGCACTATACAGAACACCACCCGAACTCGACTCCGCCACCAAGCTCAGCCCAAAACCAATACCCGTCCGCTTCTTCTCTTTTGGGTCTGCCTTATTGTTGCTGCTCACCAACGGCGCCTGGTCGTACTGTGCCGCAATATGCACATCGCTGACAAGCGGATTTAACACCCCTCTCGCCGCGTGTATCATCCTCGCATTGTTGCTTGCCGAAACTCCCGTACAGTATGACACACCACGAATGCGCTTTATCCTCCCAGGATTCCTGTTCAGATGTAACGTCTTCGGCAACCTCAACTGCGATCCAAAGCGCAACTCTACAATACCACCGCCGCCAACGCCTCCTGCTCCCGCACAAGAACGCTGCAGCACACGCAGCTCAAGTTTTGCAGACATGATGCCGAACTGTTCGTACAGCGGCAGAATCGCAGTGCGCACGCTGTCAACGCTGATGTCGCCTGCCTGCGTCGAGCTGGTGATCACACCCGGGCCCGTAAATCGTACATTAATTGGCGCCTTGCTGAATGGCGCAAGCATGCATAGTGGCAGGAGGAAGTAGCTCACTCCGCGCGTATTGGTCGCTGGGAGCGCATACTCGATGACATCTCCATGTGCGCCGAGGCCTGCGACTGAGCCGGTGATGAGGCCAGGGTTGTAGGTAAGTGTAGTACCCGTGTACGAGATCTGGAGCGAAGAGCCGTTGGTGATGGCTTCAAGGAGACGAATGAAGGAGATTTCGTGGGAGGCAAGGCCTGGAGAGACGGCGGAGGATGAGCGAATTTGAGAGATGTGAACAGGGCGACCTGTGAGGGTGGAGAGGACGAGGCGATGGGTAAGCGCTTTTTGTGACGTGAAGCGCAGGTATTCAGTCGGTTGGACTGACATTGTGCTGGCGGCGGCTATGCTGCCATGTAACACGATTGATGAAGTGGTGGCGTTCAAGTTATGGTGGGCTTTTGGTTTTTGGCGTAGACTTGAGGTCAACTTTTTCTGCGGGCCGCCGGCAGAATAATTGAACTTCGCTTCACCGCCTCGCAATCGGGAACCATTATCCAATGACAACACAGGCCTTGGAATTTATTATCTCGCCCAGAAAACATAAGATTATTTGCACCGAGCATTTTGAGACATGTGGCAGTGGAATCTCTGTCATAGACTACAGGAGCCTAAAAATTGCGAACAAAATTCATTATTTTTTCCATGGTCGAGGATGATTGCACCAATGCAATCATACTTCAACCAGAACGTATGAGTATCGTCTACATAAAAATATAGACTTGAGAGAATTGGGCATACTGTCTGCTCTGCAATAGATGAGCTTGTAATTCAGAAGATTAGTTCTAATAGGCATGCTCTATAATCTAAGCCCCTTACTACCTTAAAGGATAAAGTGAAGGTAAGTAAGTTAAGTAGGGTAGTATAGGCTCAGAGATCTATATAGCGTATAAGTAAACTCACATTTGGCGCTGGCGTGCATGGAAATTTGGAGCTCTGTTGGGATACCATTATTACCATCGGCGTTGGGTAAGCCAGCCAATCGTTTAATTCGCCCTTTAATAGCTATTTATTTTCAGCACTCCAGGACTCATAGCTCGACCGGGATTGGGTATAATGTATATAGTTAAGATACTGTTCCACCTATCCGCGGCTGATTACGCCTTCATCTAGGCCTATCATTGATATAAGGCAGGGCTCCAGGTCACTATGGCAAACTGCTTCCGCGGACGCAAACCGCTTCCACCCACGATTACTATAATTGGCTATAATTGCCGATCCAAATACTGTAGGGGCAACATTACCAACCTTAAATTACCAACCTTAAATATTTGTAGTGTAAACTAACCAGGAGCTCAGTAAGCATTACCCCGCATGTCCTGTATATTTACATCCTTCGCGTCCTTCCTTACCTATTGCACTATAGTACAGGTATTACTGCAAGAGTATGTCAATAGGCCCGATTAACTGCTTCGGCAAGTACGTCGCGTCCAATAGATTATACATGTCCAAAAGGTATTTCCAAGGTGCATACTCAGAGAGTCCCTACCGATCTCCCCTTAATCGCGCAAGACGTATAAAGTATAATATAACTAATGACTTGCGCTGAGTGTTGTTGATCTACTGACTGCTTTCCCTCTAACAACTGTCCTTCAATAGCACGCTCCTATCATATTTCTGCTGTTAAGCTTCAAAGTCACAGCGTGCGGGGTAACAACGACAAGAATGCGTAATTCTGGCGCAGGCTATTCCATGGGAGCATGCGCGCTGATGCTCTCATGGAAAGTCTCAGGCACTATCTTTCTCAATCATGGTCAATTACTTGCGGGAGTGGAAAATCCCGACTGGTACGAACAGAATATCCCGTTCCTTGACATTCCCAACCAGTCAATCCAAGAAGTATACTACTACCGGTGGCAAACCCACAAGGAACATCTTGTCTATACCGGTGCCCAGTATGGTTACATGGCCAGCGAATTTCTGAATCCGGTCTCTTATGGTGCGCCTTATGGAGGAGTCGTTGCCGCTGCTGGGCACCATATCACCGAAGGGCGCTGGCTTCGAGACAAGACATACGGTCAGGACGTCGCTAATTACTGGCTCTCCGGGCCGGGCCAGTTTAGCAAGCCCCAAACTGATGATGTCAATGCGGACACCTCTGACTGGGCGCATGAGTATAGCTTCTGGGCTGCCAACTCGGTGTGGAAGCAGTATCTCGTGACAAAAGATCAAGAGTTTGTGACTGGGCAACTCGACAATCTGGTCACGCAGTACCGCGGCTGGGACAATCACTTCAATGCTGACTTGGGGCTTTACTGGCAGGTTCCTGTCTGGGATGCCACCGAATTCACCGCAGCCTCCTACGAGTCGAGCGACCCCTATCACGGCGGTGCCGGGTACCGGCCAACTATCAACGGCTACCAGTACGGAGATGCGGTGGCCATCGCAGCAATTGCAACCTTGGCAGGCAATTCCAACCTGGCAAGCGAATATAGGTCACGAGCTGAGGCTCTCCAGACGTCGATGCAGAAGTATCTCTGGGACGATGGACTGCAGCACTTTATGCACCGGGCTCGGGACGACAACCCGTCAGGGACGCTTCTAACTTCGCGCGAGATCATGGGCTTCATACCGTGGATGTTCAATATGCCACAAGCATCCGATATTACGGCCTTTGCGCAGCTGAAAGACCCCCAGGGATTCGCAGCTACCTACGGACCAACCACTTGCGAACGACGAAGCAAATGGTTTATGTACGAGGCCTCCGGCTGCTGCCGTTGGGACGGTCCCTCATGGCCTTATGCCACGGCGCAGACTCTTACCGCTGTTGAGAACGTGCTCAATGACTACCCGGCACAGTCATACATCACTTCGGCTGATTATGTGTCTCTTTTGGAGGGTTACGCGGCGACTTTGCATAAAAACGGCGTAGCTTATGTAGCAGAGGCTCACGACCCTGATGCAGACTCGTGGATATATGACTCTGCCGGCCATAGTGAGGATTACAACCACTCCACCTTTGTCGAAAACATCATTGCTGGACTCATCGGCCTACGAGCGCAGCCAGACGATACTCTAGTGGTCAACCCCCTTGCACCATCATCATGGGATTACTTTGCGCTGGAAAATGCGGCTTACCACGGACACAGCGTTACAGTCCTGTGGGACAGCACGGGTTCACACTACGGTCAAGGGAAGGGCCTGAGGGTCTATGTTGACGATAATCTCGTCGGCCATCGCGACGACTTTGGCTCGCTCACAGTCAATGTTGGATCCGTGATAAACCAAGAAGTCAACTCACAGGTCAACATCGCCGCCAACGGCCAACAGTTCCCACAAGGAACAAAGCCATTTGCCTCCTATACATTTTCTGTCGATAGCGTATGGCGTGCTATTGACGGCATTGTCTGGCGCACCGCTCTTACGGAAAACAGCCGTTGGACGTCGTATGCCAGTCCGAACGCACAGGATTATTTCGGTGTGGACCTCCGCCAATCCCAGGCCGTTTCTGATGTGCGACTATACTTCTATACCGATGGCGGCGGCGTCGAGATCCCTGCCAGTTACGACCTTCAGTACTTGTCCGGAAGCACCTGGACCACTGTCCCCGGTCAACAGCGCAGCGTTTCTGGCCCTACGTCGAATGCTGAGACTAAGATCACCTTCCCACTGATTACCACGTCGCAATTACGCGTATTAGCACCTAACCCGGCCGGCGGAAAGGGCTGGGGTCTGTCCGAGTTCGAGGTTTGGACGGCGGGGATCTTTCAACTCCAGAACAAAAATAGCGGTAAACTCATGGGTGTAGACCATGCGTTGACTACTAACAGTGCCAACATACAACAATACGACGATAACGGCACCCGAGATCACCTTTGGCAATTTGTGAGCGCTCCTGGCGGCTGGTGCAAGATACTCAATCTGAACAGCGGTCTCCTGTTGGGCGTCGAGAACAAATCTACTGCCCTCAGTGCGCAACTCCAGCAGTATGAGGACAATGGATCGCCAGATCACCTCTGGAGATTGATTTCTCAAGGCGACGGCGAATTCTTCATAAAGAATAAGAATAGCGGACTTATAGCAGGTGTCGATGGCGAGTCGACAGCTAACAGTGCAAATATTGTTCAGTTTGAAGATAATGGAACTCCGGATCACTTGTGGAGTATACTTCCGGCAGTTCCACTAAGTTAATGTATCTTGATATTAGCCAGGAGGAGGCATAGGCTGATTTAGAGCTTCTCTAAATTGGAGCGCCTGTACAAAACTTATTGGCGCGATAAGATAAGGTTGTTCTTCTGTCAATTACGGCACTTAATAGACTAGCCCAAGTCCAACTCCAGATGGTACTGTAGTTAAGATTTATTTATTGAGACTCGAGATATTATCTTCACAATCTGTACCATGGATTATAGGGGTTGACAAATTACGAATAATATGTACTCTTATTTGAATAGTTTAGGAGAATTGCACAACACAATGATACTTAAACCAGAGCATATGAGTATCATCCTAGCTGCCATTGCGTATCCCTGAATTTGCTTAAAAACGGCCTAGACACTCCTTGCTTTAGCCTAATGCTTGTGGTTCCTTTTGTGGACGTCAACTTTGAAAGTTGACGTTCTAGTCACATTGACTACTGTATAAGACACGGTTACAATCCTTGTTCCCAGCATGTCAGAGTCGAAGCCAGACAGAGTATAACCGCCGTATCCCTCATGAAGCTCGTCATCTATAATACCGTCGGAGTATATAGCTTCGATTCGTAGGCCATCTAAATCCAATGACTCGCCATGTACATAGTCGGTTTTATGAGGAGGTTTTGTCACCGAGATTGTGGTTAACTCTGCACGACGCCACGCTGCGTGTTCAGCAGTAGTTAGCGGAATAATAGACCCGTGACGTATAACGCCCTTCGCGAAGTCGTATTCTGGCTTTTGTGTCCAAGCTATAGGTGACCAGTTCCCTGATATCAAGTCTTTCGTCCAATAAGGTTGGAGCTGCTCTTCCAGTGGATCTCCGGCGGGCGACTCATCCCACTTTTGGTCGGCATATAAGTAATATCCCTTACCGCGTGGGTCACTGGGATTTGCTCGTACAACCAGCGGCGCCTCAGCATAGGTGGTATTCATCATTTTGTGCGTGATGCAGCCCGAAACAACTTCCCACTCATCTTCAGCTGCCAAGATTGACCTCGCCTGCTCCTGGTAGATATCTTCGCTGTCGCAGGGGACATACTGTGTTGCATTGCCAGTTGAGGTCCTATCGCATACAAATCGATGGTAGGTACCGTCCTCCCCATGGGTGATAACGGCATCAAGCGTTCCATGACCTCGCCTCCCACTCATGACTTTGGCAGGGCTAAATACAATAAAGTCCCGAGTAGTGGCATAGAGAATCTGGTTTCTAGTGAGAGGGTACCTTCCATTAGGATCAGTGATATTGGGGGTGTAATAGGTCCCTTCGCGATATAATGATGATGTCCAGTAGACCACATATGCGCCAATCTCTCGGTCCCATATAGCCTCTGGTGCGTAGGCCATGCCTGCTTCTAATGGGGCGACCAGTATATGCCGCTGTTTGGACCATGTGCGCAGATCTTGCGATTCCCACACTTCGATATAGCGACTTGCATTCGACTGTGCCCAATTCCAATCTATCCACCCATAATCGATCCCATCGACATTTAGGTCAGTTGCCACGAGGTAAAACTTATCTCCCTCAGGAGATCGTACAATCGAAGGATCACGCAAACCGTGCATTCCCTTGTTTGAAGTAAACACAGCGTTGCCCTGATTGACAGCTGTCCAGCTAGCTGCGTCATTGCCCACGCTGGATGCCATATAGATCTGCTGGCCAGACTGCGAGTTGGATCTAGCGAAGTTCACCATGCCATACCGCGAAGTCTCAGCAAGCCGAACTGAAGGCTGCACCTTGATATGAAAGTCTCGGCAGGTTTTATGGGACCGGACTCTTACACATGCTGTGAGAATAACATTAACTGCTTGCGAGCCAGGTGGCGGTCGACGAACAATGCCGGGAGCGACCTTGCCCTGGTGTCTGTCGGAGACAATGTCGGGGCGTGAAGATGTCCATTTAATTTTGCCCTCCCCGAAGTCGTCCAGGGTTTCTGGAAGCGTTATATAGCCCCGGACGTCGTCAGAGTTTGGAATGGTCACCTTGTGTAGGGCTTGTTCAAGTGTTTCACTACGGGTGGTGGCCGCAAAGAGACCAAGAGTTAGTACCACGCTGAACAAGCTATGGTACCATTGAAATATAGCCATATTAAAATAGCTGGCGAGTTTATCTAGTGGATATTCGGCTTTTTGTGCTTTTAATTATGATACGCTCTCCTTTCGAATATATATTATATATTGCATAGATTGATGCGGGGTACTTTTATACTAGCAGTATTGCCAGACCAAGGCCATCTGGCTAAACCTAGAACCACACGAAAACTCCCTCTAACTTATACGCAACTATAGTCAATAACCAACTCTGCTACGGGCTTTTCTCCGCAATTGTTCCCTAATAAGGGAATTGTTCAGTAGCCAGGAATTGCTCGGCAGCTGTAGATCGAACATTTAACCGCACTCTTAACTTAGTTAGTAGTTAGTTTATATCTGTTAATGCCTATTTAGAGAGGATAGGACATAGGCTGATTTAAGAGCTTCTCCAAATTAGAGCGCCTGTACAAAACTTATTGGCGCGATAAAATAAGGTTATTATTCCATCAATTACCGACCTGCGGGGTTTGCTTCAGTAGCCATTAGCTAATGCAGTAACCCCGCAGATCGGCACTTAATAGACTGGCCTAAGCGCAACTCCAGATGATACTGTAGTAGTTAAGATTCATTTATTGAGGTTCGAGAGATTGTTTTTTCACAACTTACAAACACCTTATTTTAGATACGTCAACTAGGCAATTTCTATAGGTACAGAACTAGCAGCTTTGTTTTGTTTGCAACACGCATACGTCTAAGCTTTAATGTTCGTCGCCTATGGCTAGTTAGCCCAAGCAGCTATTATTGAGCATAGACAAGACAACAGACTTGAACAGATTACGCAATATGTTGATGGTGAAATCCTACCCGGTCTGGATTCATTCACCTGAATTATCTAATGAAGCCAACTCTCTAAGGCCCTGCCTGGGCCGCTCCGGTGGGCTCCGGTGGGGTAGCCGATGATCCTTTATGCAAGCATATTGGGCTATAACCCGACAGATAATTTTCCCGAAAATTCATAGTATCTCAAAATCACAGTTGAAGATGTGTATAAAAGAGACAGTAGGAAGCACAATGTACCACAGCTACAATAAACGCCCTTAAGCTTACTAGAACCTGTCGCTATGATTTATACTACAGCGTTGTTTACAGTGCTACCAGTTGTATTTGGGCAATTGGTAACATTAAGCAGAAGTGCATCAGTCTTAGCAGCTCAAAGCTCAGCCTCAGTTACATGGAGCACATTTTCTAACGTGAAGATTTTTGGACCCGGCTCCGACTATACTGCACCAGGCGTGCTTTACGGTCGCACAGAAATAATTGGAGATACGTTATATGCAACTGCAGAAAACTGTATGTAGACTATCGAAATTGCCACTCAGCCATACAAATGACCAGGCGGCTAATCACCTTCTTTCAGATAGCCCAGATACGCCATTCGCACCTATCTACCAATCAACAAATGGTGGGCAGACCTGGACTCATCTTGCCGATGTAAAGGACAGCGTTAACGGTTGGGGCATAACATGGGAACCTCACATCTATGTTCTCCCTTCCGGAGTTGGCCAGTATCCAGCAGGCACAATGCTACTTGCCGCCGACTCCGTGCCCAAGGACCGAAGCGCTTACCATATTGATCTCTACGCTAGCACAGACCAAGGTTCTACTTGGAAATTCGTGAGTAACGTTGCGAAAGCCACTGGGGGCGCTGCAATCTATGAGCCTTTCATGCTGGTATACCAAGATCAACTAGTTGTCTACTTTTCTGATTCCCGCGACTCACAATATTCACAAAAACTCACTCATGTCACCTCAACGGATCTGGTGACCTGGGAAACAAATGTGGACGATGTCACTAGCCCTAACCAAGGCGATCGGCCTGGAATGCCTACTGTTGCGTCCTTGCCTAACGGGAAGTACATTTTGACTTATGAGTTTGGCTCGAATTCGAATGGCGGATATAACTATCCGGTAAGCTAAGCACCTCTTTTGCTTTAGGGCAGATCGCAGATGCTGATATTTTAAACAGGTCTACTATAAAGTTGCTGATAGTCCCTTGGACTTCCTCGGCAGCACAGGCCAAGAACTCATAGCAACGGATGGGACAGCCGCAGGTGCTGGCTCACCATATGTCACATGGAGCTCTGTGGGCGGCGACTCAGGGACTGTACTTGTAAGCTTTGCAGGTAGCGGTAATCTGTTCACAAACAAGGCGCTCGGGGAATCTGGTAGCTGGGTACAACTCAGCACGAACGTGCCAAGTGCGTACTCCAGGTCAATTAGAGTTTTGCCCGATTCTTCGAAGCTACTGATTGTTGGAGCTGGCTTCAATGGGAATACAATCAATTCCGAGGTCCGGGCAGACGTCATCACAATTTCTTAAACAATAGCAGTCTAGGAAGAGGATTAAGCTACTACAATCCAAGCAAACAATACACCTAAGATATCCTTTCGCTTACCAAGAACATGCGAATATCACCAGGTGTTTGCTATACTTAACTAATATAAGATAAATTGGGCATCCCGCCCAACCGTGGACCAGAAACGAATATATATATCACTTGGGCACTTACACTGCGAGAAGTAGTTCCGAGAAGGACTTGTATGCACCAGCTGTATCGCCCCCATCGCCCCGACGGCCCGGCGCGTAACTTCGTTTTTATGTTGGATGATAGGTAGTCAGGTGAGAGCTGGGAAGTAGAGGGTGCAAGGTCCAGCAGCCTCCCCTGCCTCGGGTCGGTATATATCTCGGCATTATAGACATGAGTAGTGCCTTGAAAATACCAGCCCCACCGGACATCTATTGCTAACTTAAAATCTGCTACGCTAATACAAGTTATGGCCGGTAAATTTAAAGGCTATTCTAATAACCTATCAAAAGGCAGTTGTAAGTTGCAACAAAAACACTAGCAAACATTGGCGTTTGAGATTAACGACTTATATTTTAACCATCAATGAAGTAAGGGCTTACTTATTAATTGCAAATAAACGTGATTATAGGATTAATATAAGCTTGTAAATAGAGAGGAGGGACGTTAAAGTATTGGGATTAATGTCCGTATATCATATATTAACTTGTAAATAAGTATAGATAGGACTCACAACTTTGTGTGTTTAATTGCTTTCACTCACATCTACAATCCACTGCAACAAAATTTCCATCTCACTATCAAACCCTCATTATGCGAGCCAGCTCGACTTTCGCAGCCCTTGCTTGCGCGACAGCTGTGGCAGCTCATGGTTATGTTGCGGAAATCATCATTGACGGCCAGTCCTATGTGGGTTTTAACCCAACCATTGCTCCTTGGGACGATGATCAGCATACTATCAGTTGGCCAAATTGGGCGACTGACACGGGATTTGTCCCGTCATCTACCCTCCAAGATCCAAACATTATATGCCATATAAATGCCACAAACTCCAAGAATACAGCCACTGTCGCAGCTGGTAGCGAGATTATTCTCCAATGGACGAGCCCTTGGCCCGAGTCGCACCACGGCCCTATCATTGACTACATTGCCAACTGTGGCGGCGATTGCACCACGGTGGACAAGACCACGCTTGAGTGGGTTAAAATCGCCGAAGTAGGCCAGTTATCTCTCGGTCCTGGCGGAGGAACCCCAGGTGTATGGGCGGAATCTATATTGGAGGAAAACAATTCAACCTGGACGGTCGAAGTGCCTGAATCGCTCGTAGCTGGAAATTACGTCCTACGCCACGAGATTGTCGCACTACATGGAGCTTACGCCGAAGGTGGTGCTCAGTTTTATCCGCAGTGCATCAACCTCGAAGTTACTGGCGGAGGATCAGACAACCCTGCTGGGGTTGTTGGAACCGATCTGTATAAGTCCGATGATCCTGGTGTTCTCTACAACATCTATAACGACGAGGCTAGCCCAACATATATCATACCTGGGCCACCCCTATGGGAACATTGAGAATGCCCATTTGCAAAAGTTAAGGCAGCTTGTGCTCATCAGCTTTATCTGCTCTCACGTTTGCCTGGGGTCCGATGATTTGGAAATTCATGGCCTGAGATACAACAAGTGGCAGACCAGATCGGGCGATGTACGAGTGTTGGCTGTCTCCGGGATGGATATGGCTATAAGAATAATGTAGTTTATACTACTGTTCACTTTCTTGCCCCTATTTTACATAATCTGCCATTTGTGAATCGTATGCCCACAACAAAACTGCGAGACTAAGTTAATAGCAGCATATAAAAGCAGCAACTATATTATATGGCTTTGGTCTTGATATCTCAAATATTCGAAAAATATGGTACCAAACGTCCACGTACGCTTCAGTCTAACCTCCCAACACAGCAGTACGCACTCCATCTCTCTACATCTTCCTCCCCGCCACAATAACCGAGTCTCCGAAATCAGTGAAGTGTTTAATCTCCCTAATCTCTAGCCCTGCATCAGCTAGCAGCTTCCGCCACTGCCCCTCACGGCGCTCAAGCGCGTTGAACATAGACAGCATAGCGAGACTGAGGCCGGCCGTGTACTCCACGCTCCCCGTCGCGGGCTTTTTGTCGGGGAGGACCTTGTCGTCTATGAGTATAACAGAGGAAGGAGAGAGGGCAGGGAGGTGGGCTGCAAGGATGCGGTGGCACGTCTCGTCGTTGTTGTTGTGGAAGATTTGGCGGAAGTAGTAGGCGCGGGCGCCTGGAGGTGGGTTAGATGGATGGGGTGGGGTGTGCGATGGGGGAAGGGAGAGAAACAAAAGAGAGAGAGTATGGGGCAGGGAATAAAAGAGGGGGAGGATTATAGACAAGGCAGTTTAAGACGCACCCTTAATTGGCTGCTCAGTCAGATAGTCATACGGCATTCTCTCGACGCTGTCAGGGGTAATTGCTTTTTCGAGAACAGCTGGCCGGTCCTGGAGGATAATGCGGCCCTGGAGAGCTGGGTATCTCTTCTGGAGCGCCACGCATTGCTGGCCATTTCCGCCGCCTACATCGACAAAGATTGGGGACTCGGAGGTAGTAGAAGCGGCATACTCAGAGTCGAACGGAAGAACATCCAGCCAAGTGGGGAGCGATGCGAACTGAGCCTCCATAAACCTATGGAATGCGCCGCCCTGGACCGGGTGAGACTCGAGATAGGTGTAGAAATCAGCGGGGCTGTTGTGGCCAATCTCGAATGGGGTCCGTGAGTCAGTTGGGTGCGCAAGAGAATAGTTCAGAGCGTTGAAAGCGGGAAGGCAATTATCATGGCTACGACAGGGGGTTAGACAGAAACGCAAATATAAATGTTTAGAGGTCGTGATTACAAGTGAAGGACACCATCGATGAAAAGCGGTGCAACTAGGACATTAGAGAGCTTGGTGGCCTTGTAGTGCTGTGGTGAGACTTCCTCTACCATATACTGAGTCGATAGATAGTCGAGGAGAATATCGAGAATGACAGGGCTGATCTTAGTCTTTCCTGCTAAGATAGCGACGCTGGTTGGCTTATCCTTGTTTGCAATTAAAGTTTGGAATACGTTGTGCTCCTGTGCGACGCGAGCTGTGACCAGGGGAAGGGCCTATAATGCATAAGTCAATGCAATATCACAGGATAGTGGACCAAACCGAGTATGCTAGTCGTTGAATTGTCTCGAAGGGACCCTCTAACGCAACAGCTGCT
The DNA here is from genome assembly GCA_000750815.1 of Pseudogymnoascus sp. VKM F-4516 (FW-969). Taxonomy (NCBI): domain Eukaryota; kingdom Fungi; phylum Ascomycota; class Leotiomycetes; order Thelebolales; family Thelebolaceae; genus Pseudogymnoascus; species Pseudogymnoascus sp. VKM F-4516 (FW-969). Next base: position 63,925 of record JPJZ01001152.1, on the reverse strand, counting down.
TGTCGACTCAATTGGATAATCTCCGTTCCCTGGGAGGAAAAGGCCTCGGGATTTGCAATCAGCGCCTTCAGCTGCTGCACGAGGAGGTCTGGATTTGCAATCATTTTAGTTAGTTCGAACCTCGATAGAGTCATACAGCGATATTTAGTGATAGACCTTTCTTTCACAATAGGTGCAAGTAAAGATTTACGGAAGTAGGGCCAACCTGTATCTACAGTAACTACGTCCGTCCGAGGAGGGGCATCGCACCGTATCCACTCCGTCAAGGCGGCAACAACCTTCCGTGTTCCGATCAAGGAGACCTACTTAATCCAGGCTGATCTTCGCTCTCTAATCCCCTTGGGTAATAGTAGGAATGGGCCGAACCGGGGTTAAAAGTCTAGTGGATCCGTTGGATCCAGCTCCGCCAATCCTTACAGAAATCTCGAAGAATATATGTTGACATATTGCATCTGTGCTGCTGTCAGTTGCCAGCGATATGAGTAATTCTTGCAGGATATAGGAGTTAATATCTTCTGTCATTGTATCAATAACAAGAAACATAGTTATAGGCAATTTATTTTATATTTTAATAATATAATACTTCGAAGTAAGATCACAAGATTTACAGCTAAATACGCCTGACGTCCAGCTTGTCTTCAAAGGCGACACTCATATCATCTCAAGAATTCTCTTCGCAGCAACCTTCCTACCCTGGTTCTTCCGACAGAGCTCCTTCAACTCTTCTGCCCTTCGTCGCATTGCCCTCGACTCTTCACTATCTTCCACGATTCTCACCATTGCAGCACCTAGTTCCGTCGGATTCCAGCTTGGAGCTGACGCTTTAGTTGGCCAGAGTCCGATGCCCAGATATTCTACCCTAGTTGCGAAATCGTACAAATCTACCCACATGGGTAATATGATGTGTGGTTTGCCGGCACTATGAAGAGGCTTTAGTAAGAAAATGACCAACAAAAAACGGGGGTGGAAGTAAAGGGCGGAAAAGACTGACCAAATAGCCTCATGGTAACTACTCGCACCTCCGTGATGTACGGCGAGGACAACGGTGTCGCTAGCCAAAACCGCTGCTATATCTGCCGATATCCACTTCTCAATCCTTATCCTCCCATCACCACGATCCAGTTTTCTCATCTCACCGACCCAAGCATCTTCCTCTCGCTCTGCTGACAGTTTCCACAGCACCTGCACATCCTTTATTTTTTCTAACAAATACTCGATCGCTTCTAGCATGAGTTTTGCAGCGTCCTCGTCAAATTTGTACAGGGTTCCAAGATTAATGAGAACGGTAGGCCGACGGGCGAGCCAGCTTGCAAGCTCAGCATCAATATCGGCTACAGGGGCGAATTCCATAATGATGGGCCCGCAGGGAATTGCATTCTTTGGGATGAAGGCGAGAGGAAGGTCGATCTCTGGGAGTGAAGGCACGAGCCACGTAACAGTATCGTCATTGGCAGGCGCGGTGAACGGTATAGCAGGGTTGTGACCATTCTTTTTCATGTACGCATTTTTGGCGCTTAGAGACTTGGAGAGGACGAGAGAAAGTATCAGGCGGAAAATGAGATAAATATTGACTGGGATTAGGTATAAAGGCAGAGGATATTGGAATCCAGATGCGATACTGTTGCATATTAGTCAATTTGTTGACAACGATGCAGGAAGGCATTGTTAGCCAATGATAATAAAATAATTATATAAAAGAAGATATCAAGCTTTCATGGTGATGTAAAATGAGAACCAAAGTAAATACCCGGCAAATGACAACTCGGGCAGACAGCATGGAAAGACGGTACTTACGCAGGATATTTCCAGAGCATCTGTCCCCGTGGTTGTTGTTGGGCCAAGATGTCCTTCATAGCATTCGGACTCAGCATTACAGGCTTAGTCTTCAAGTCTCTGCATGCCTCAACCCCAGGAACAAAAACGGGGTCTAGTACGACGAGAAGAGGATTTATATCTTTGATGAAACTTGCGGTAGCGGCATAAATCTGGAGGTGCATCTCCCCTGGCCATCCAGTAGCAAAATTACCCATGAGCTTGTAGCTCTGGAGGGCGCCAGAAAATCCTGGGGGATGCATCATCGTCTTATAAAATGCCGTCTTGAAACGAGCTTCAAGGGCTTCGGTGATTGGGGTTCCAGGCAGCGAGTGGAAAATAATTGGCGTGAAGTTGGCCTTTGCTGGGACTTGTTTACGTGCCTGGTCTGATACGGCCCGTACGTGCTTCTCTAGGGACGGAAAGGAAACGAAGTGTATTTCTACATCAGGATGGTTCACAAGAATCTCGTAGCTAACTGCAAGGTGAACATTGGAAGCTCCATGTTCCCTGTTTGTTATAAAGACGAGCTTGCGTTTTGGAGCCATGGCTGAGGTGCGAGAATATAAATCGTAGAAAAGCTCTGAACACAAGAACTAATGTACGAAAGGGCGGATTGCAGCTTCGAGGACAGGAGAGGTCTAAATACTTTACGCTACGTCTACGCGATGTTGTAACGCGAAATCCTTCGTAGTAGTGCTGACATGAGGATAACAGGGCTCGGTTGGGTTCAGGGGTACGGCGCCTTCGCTCTGATAATCATCTCCTATCCTATCGATGCACGTGACTAAAGTTTGGTGTTTGGGGGTTATGTGAAGCGGAAACCAACGCGAATCATAGCTGAAACAGAGCAATGCGAGAAGTAGGCATCTTGTCCGTTCTGCAATACATAAGCTTAAGATAGGTAGGCGAACAAACACTGGCGAATGCTGCTGTATATGTTTTGCTTTTATATACTAAGTCTGTATAACCTAAGCCACAGCAATAACAGACATCCTGAAACCACAACATTATTTTGTTACGACACAAATAAATATATAGTAATAATATAAATATTATTTCGGCTCACTTTTGTATGAACTAAATGACTTGGGATTCGTCAAGTGATTATTAAATGGATCACAGAAATGTAACTTTAGGAGTGCAAAGTGAAATATGAACGTGTAGTATGAGATTTTATGTGCATTTATTTGCCTATGGAATTCGTGACCAGTTGTGCCATAATAACGAGTGTTTAAATGCCTACGTTACCCTTCGTCATCCATGCCATCAACATCCGAAAAAGAGTAAACCCAGATTTATACACCCCAGCTTGATGAGAAACGGCAAAAGATTCAGACTCGGCCAGAGAAGGTCGGTTTTCCGAAAGTGAAAATTCATAGATGTGTGTGATGTTACAAACAGAGACGCCAGATAGAAAGCCAAATCAAAACAGCCACCATAGCTCCCTGGGTTCCGGCATTAGACTACGCCCTCTCAACTACCAAATTAAATTCGTAATTGCCCAGCTTTGGCTAGAACGGCGATATTGCCCATACTCTGAGAGCCACTACGCAGTAGCCTCAACTGGTGTAGCCTCCGCCACAGCGACCTGCGTTTTTGTTAGGTGGGAATCCTTAGGCGGCCAACAACTTAGAGTGCCACATACCTCAGCCTTGTCATCGGCTGCCTTCTCCTCTTCCTGAGGCTTCTCTTCCTCGGGCTTATCCTCTTCTTCGGGCTTCTTTTGTTCATCTTTAGCATCGGCATCTTCCATCTCCACCTCGGGAACAGGAGTGTCATCAGCCCCATCTAATCCGGTTGTCTTCGTTCCATCTTCTGCCTCGGCCGACCCACCATTAGCTTGCTCCTTTGATGTCCCATTGGCCTGTGCCGAAGCCGGTGCTGGGGTATCACTCTCCAAGATCTTATTCCACTTGACTAGAAGATCAGTGGAACGCTCTCTGAATTTAAATTCAGCCTCCTTTGGGATATCCTCGAGCTTGAGGATGCCCTTTAGGACCTTGTTGATCTTGGTGGCGCGGATAATGCTGACTTCCAAGTCTGCGTATCCCTCAAGTTTGGAGATAAACTCAGACATTTGCTTCATCTCGTCTTCTTGTGGTTTCTTGTCTTGGGTAAGGAGTCCTTTCTGGAGCTTGTGGCGCAAAAAGCGAACCTCTTTCTACTCAAAGGATTAGTATGGTGAATTTGCTTCGCACTGTATGACAATCCTTACCTCTTTCTTCTTGCTCTTCTCCTCTGCGCTGAGCTCTGGCTCTTTTGGTGCCGCGGGGACGGCAGCCGCCTTCTTGGCCTTGGGCTTAGCCTTCTCCTTCTTCTCCTTGGCGGCAGATTTTGGAGTTTCGGCCTTCTGAGCAGAGTTAATCAGCTTCAGCTTTGGCTTCTTCACCGAATCCGTTCGCTTCGGGGTGGAGATCTCATCCTCATCTGCAGCAGCCTTGCGCTTCTTGGATGGCTTGGGCTTTTCCTCTTTCTCGACTTCATCTGAACCCGCGTCGGCCATATCAACATCCTCATCCTCATCTTGGACGACATCCTTGGACTTCTTGCTCTTCTTGGCTGAAGCCTTTGCTTTGGCAGCCTCCTCTTTCTCCTTTTCAGCTCTGCGGTTGCTTGCCTCGAATTCGCGAAGAACGTCCTTGAAATAATCCAAATCATGGTTTTCGGCAGCCAATTGATACGCTGCGTATAAAGATTTGGACAATTTGCCCTGTGGCACGCTACCGATGGTGCTGCAGTCGAGAGGTTCGAGGTCGGTGTTGGGAACCCACGCACTATGGGGGAGGTTAGATTCTAGTCCAATGATTCGACAACCAGCAGAGGGAATAGAAAACCTACAATTCGTTTGTTTCAAGGAACATAACGGGGAATGTGCGGTCCAGAGTGTTCTTGCCGCCTTCAGCAAAGTCCTCCCTGTAGCTTCCATCCGCCCTCGCAGCGGTTACTGGACGGCTCTTCAGGATCAGCTCTGGGAGCATACCTTCAGAAGCAACAATCCCGGGCCATTTTGGGAAACCCCTCAACTTGATGAAGTAGTACTCTCCGGGCTGAGCGTGAATGTTGCTCATCTTTGCCTTGGATTCCTTCTTGTTGAGCTTTCGGCCCTTGTGCTCTGGGACACCAGATGACTTGCGACGCGCCTTGGACTTGCTCGCAGATGCTGGAGTTGCAGCGACTTCTGCGCCTGTGTCGGCGACATCATCCTTGGTCCCATTCTCTGTCGCGGTCTCAGCTGGCTTTTCGTCTTCGGCGGGAGCTTTGGCTTCGTTGTCCTCTGTAGTTTGAATGTTAGTGTCTGTGATGCCATATTGGAGAATGGCTATCGTGGCCGAACGTACCTTTGGCAGCCTCCGCCACAGGAAGCTCCTCTTTGGCTTCAGTCGCGGGGACTCCATTGCTGTCGCCGGCAGTGACACCAGTGCTGGATGACGCTCCCTCAGCAGTCGCGTTATCTGTAGGCGCAACCGATGAATCCACCGGAGCAGACACTGCCTCAACCGATGTCGCGTGTTCAGACATACCCACGGCTCGATGGTATATTCTGCGACGCCGTGTCTAAATTGCTATCGTAGGAACGCGTTTCGCGACACTGTGTAGCAAAAATAACGCGCAAAGTAGTAAGAGGCGCGCGTAAAGCTGGATTGAAGTGTTCGTGATGATGGTGAACAATGGTAGGTAGGTGAAGTTGATGCGCCGTCAATGGTTGAAGAGTGGAGTTGGCGAGGAAATACTTGGAGAGAGCTCGCGGATTGAGCGCGCGAGAAATAGCGCGGTTGGTCACGTGTTGATAATATTGAAGGTGAAGACAAATTGATCCACGAATCGATTGTACGTAATCGACCACAGATATATGACCCGTCTACCTTCACTGAGGCGGAAATTGATGGTATGAAAGATGGCTGGAAAAAGTTCGAGAATTGGCGAAAGAACTGGAATTAACGAAAAGGAAAAAAAGGGTCGGTTTTGTGTTCAATCGAGGTTGTGTCTCGAGGATGACTGGATTGGAATGGAATGTGGCGGTGAACTTTGATTCTGCAACCTTCCACAACAGTACTTTGGGCCCGAGAATGCAGGCTGCCATAGAAACAAACTGCCAAAAGCAGAACAGCCACCGAAGTGCGAGAATCAATGAAAGTCTCTTACCAGATAAAGACGTGTAACCCACATATTGAACCCTCAGCCATCCACATTGAATGAAACCTCTTATCGAACATGATGAACCGATCCAAATCACCGAAGCGGCTTCCATTCGACACAAAAACAGCGACACGGGTGAACCTGGAAATGGCTGATATGATCTTAAGCCCAACCGGACTTCTTTCTATTATACAACAAACCCTTCCTTCAGGGGTAAACAGGGTCTTACTATTCTATTCCATATCTTCATCTTCATCCTCCTCGTCATCATCTTCTCCTTCAGCTACGTTCACTGTGAAGCTAGGATCCTGGTCGACACCAACGTAACTGTCGCTCATCAAAAACAGCTTTAGATCGTGCTTGCCAGCTGTCGGCACCGTGTATTCCAACCGTAGATTCAACTTCTTGCCAATGGTGATGCGCTTGATTGCAAGTAAAGTCTTTGTGCTCTCCTCGCCAACCACCAACCACCAATTCTCCATCTTCTTGACTGGATAAAACGGCGCGTGAACTGTCGTGTCGACTTCTGCGCCCTCATCGTCCTCGTCTTCTTCGCGCTCGATCTTGACTTTGATGTACGAAGGGACACCTGCCGTGATATCCTCCGGGTCTTCAAGCTCAAACTCCAGCTCGATGTTTGGATACTTCGAGTTTGTGAAGTTCGCAGCCTGTCCCAACTGTGCTTGTGTCAAGCCCAGTTTCTTCACCAGTGCGCCGTAGTTTGGATTTTCGGAAGGATCCATTGCCTCCATGAATCCAAAAATATCCGTAACACTAATGAAAGAATAACTGTTAGCATTGCATTTAACAGGATGATTGGATACGTACTCAGCACTATTAGCAGCCTTAATGACCTCCGGTGTGAAGTGAGGGATCTGCTTAAGAGGACTATCCCGATCCCACATAGCTTGAACGACCATCTGCGACATCTCCATTGCGTTCATAGCATTGATATGACCGTCAGAAGACAACACATCAACAGTGGCACTCAGCAGGCCAAGAACCTTTGTGAGTATTATCTCCTGATCTTTTGCAAGGTCTATAGGGAGCTGCATCCGAGAGAAATGAGCTTGGAGAAGTACAAACGCCTTGAAATGCGGCGAGTCGTAGCTTGGCTCTGCCATCTTGACTGGAGCCCTGTCATAGATACGGCGAAGTAAGCTGTCCTCGTGGCGCCTGATCTGAATGGTCTCAAACTCCGTGGCTGAGGTCACAATCTCTAGTATACCCTTCAACTTCGTTCGCCCACTGAGCGATAGCAGGAATGTTTGCATTGTGATATAGGAGATGTTGTAGTAAGCGGCGATCATGGCGGCATTAAGGGGCGTCACCGAATCATCCTCCTCATCCAGATCAATGATTTTGGAGTCAGAAAGATCCTTCAGCGTTGTCTCTACCAGCTCAGAAAGATGGGCACTCAGACCTTCATGAGAGGTGTCTGTAAGACTGTAGTAGCTGGGATTCGCCAATAGTCGACGGTAGAAATACGTGAAAGTCGTCCAGTTAATGGCATCATCGGCAGATTCGATCATCTTGGTGCTAATCTCGGAGACGAACGCGTCGTGTAGGACAACTTGAAGATGACTCTCGATAGGAAGCGCTTCGGCCAAGAACTTCTTGTAATAGTCGCGCTTGACTGCAGGAACCATAAGCACGCCCCTGCTAATGGTGTCTTCAAGCGGTCGAGTCGCTTTGCCAAACATCTGTAGCACTTCGCTCAATGGGTAGTCCACATAGCGATGCTCGCGTCCCTCGAAATATTGCGTTCCCATGACGATGACTAGGTGTGCAGTGCAATCGAGCTCCCAGCATACATCTCTTGATGCTACTAGAACTTGGATAGCGCCGTTGTCGTAAAGATGCTTGACGATCCGTTTATCGCTGGTGCTCAGCGCCTCATGGTAGTAACCAATGCCATGGGAAAGGGATTCCGCAAGTGCCTCTTCATGAATCCGCTCCAACAGAGGCTTCAGCTGCTCGCTGTCTGCGTGCAAAAAGCGATCCTCGTCATCATTTGCAACACAAGCAGTCAGCAAGTCGCGAGTAGTACTGCGAGCTTGCTTCCTGTTCGGCACAAACACTATGGCAGGCTTATCTGGAGACATTTGTAATATGCTGAGGTACGTAGGCTTTGCCATTGCGAGCATAAGCGAAGGGAAATGCGGGATGGTGAAAGACTGGATATGAAGCTCCAGAGGAACGGATCTGACGTGAGTGCTGAAGTTGTAGATTGTATGCTTCTTTGCATCAATCCATTCGCCAATGTCGCGCGCATTTGCCAGTGGAACACTGAGGCCAACGATACGCATAGGGAGTTGAGTTTGGGAGCGAATGTAGTGCATACGAGAAACCACAATCTCATAAACGTACCCATTCTGGCCACCCAACATATGCAGCTCATCTGCGATGAACAGCTGGATGTTTTGTATGTTCTTGCGGCGTTGCCATTGTCTAGAGAGCACATCCCACTGCACCGGGGTAGCGAGAATAAGATCGCCTCGTTCCAAGAGTTTGAGATCTGCCGTAGTTTCTCCAGTTAACTTGACAATCTCTTTGCCTCCACGGATATTTGACAAGCGTGCTTTCCAATCTTGGAGTCTCAAATCGACAAGCTCTTGGAATGGTGCAATATAAACAGCGCGGCCTGCCTCCGGCTTCGACCAGTGGTGCAGGAGCGCAAACTCGGCACAGACCGTCTTACCGTTACCAGTGGACGCTCCAACAAACACATTTTCATCTGTCGTGTATAGCGAGTTGAATGTTTGTGTCTGAACCTTATTAAACCATTCCCACTTCGGGTATAATGCAACGTAATCCTTGGCTTTCAACGCCGATACTGGCAAAGGCTGCAGATCCAAAAGCGGTGTGTGAGGGGGGAACTTCTCGGGTAGGATCAGTTTCTGGAATGAGACGGCAAGCTTGGTTTCCGAATGCATCCAGCGATCCGAAACCAATGTAATAAAATAGTTGGGTGGCATTGGCTCGGAAATGGGAACGGTGAATTCGACCAAGTGCTCATTCATTTCAGCCTGAGCATAATCCTTACGCAATATGAATTGGTCGTGGAAGAGAATCTCCTCTCCGTCGCAGTCCTCGGCGATGATCCAAAAGCTCTCGGCGGTACCGTGCACTTCGTCATCCCACTCGAACTGTGGTGTGATTGATAACTCGATCCGCAGCATGGATCTAGTCATGGGCTGAACCTGGGCCTGGATCTCCAGCCTCGGGAACTTGGACATCAGAGCGCACACAGTCTTGCCAGCTCTTGGCAGACCGAGAAGCTCTCCCATCCGGGGAGGATCCAAGTCGAAGTAGTTGTTCCAAGGAACATCAATTCGCTCAGCCTTCTGGATAATATCGCGGGGGCAGCTGGGGAATTGCCTCAATGGTGTCATTGTTGGCCACATTCTCTTCTCTGCCATCTTGCAAAGTTCTAGAGCTGTTTTGGCCACGGAAGACCACCCCTTCTTCAGGGTAATCTCAAAGATGGCACGAAGAATACGACCAGCGGATTGAGTGACATACACCAGATCAGCCATTAGAGCCAAACCTTCGAGCTTCAAACGGGAAATATACGCCTGGAGAAGAACATTGATCTTTGCATGCGGCTCTTCGATGCTTTCCTTGACGGGAATTGGTACACGTCCCAAAAGCTTCGCAAGCTCCAACTTCTCGTCTTGCCTAACGGGGATGAACTTGAACTCATCACTCAACGCAAACACTCTGAAAAGCTCAATAGGGGTAATGGATGGTTGAATGTGGTGGTTGTAGGTGAGCATGGAGCTATGCGTAATGTAGTAATGGGATGCGATGCGGCCGAGTTCAGTTGCTTGGAGCCTACCAGTCTTCTTGTCGTATTTAACTAGGTTCGACCTCTCGAGAACAACCGCAGCAGAATGGATCAAGTCTACACGCTTTTGCTCCAAGGCATTGTCTTCTTCGTAGTCGGCTCCGACCTGATAAAGTCCAGGGGACCGCAGCATTCGAACGAAGAGATAGGTGTATCCCAGCCACTCGACTCCCTCGTCTCTCGTTCGGATGTTTCCAAGAACGATTTCGGCATTCAAGTTATCAGCCAGTCGGGTAACAAACTGACTCTCAATGGGTAGCTGCTGATTAAGGAGAGACAGATAGTACTGCATCTCAGTCTGCGTAGTGATGATGATACCTTCTCCGTATGTGTCGTATTGTGGGCGACCAGCACGTCCCAACATTTGCAGGACATCCTGAGGACTCAATTCAACCCAGCTACCCTTCTCGGGAGAATAGATCTGAGTGCCCTTGATGATGACAGTATGGGCAGGCAAGTTGACACCCCAAGCCAGGGTTGCCGTGCATACCAAGACCTGGATAAGACCATCATTGAAGAGGTCTTCAACGGAAGTCCTATCGGGGCGGGTCATTCCAGCATGATGGATACCGAAGCCATATGGCAGTAAATCCTTAAGGTCGCGATCGTTCACAGACTCTGCCTCGGTACTCAGGGCCTCGCGGCTACCGGCGTCACTTCGAAGAATTTGGCCAATTGTCTCCTCTTCCAGAGCCTTGTCCCTGACGTATCGAGCAGTCTTGGCGGTTTCTTTTCGGGAGTGAACGAAGATAATCATCTGGTTACGGTTGGTGCCAACGTGCTCGAGCACCTTCGTATAAGTAATGTCGTTCATGGTCTTGAGCTGCTTGATCGCCTTCTTTTCGGTGATACCAATGAACTCTTGACGCAGAGGGCAAGGCCTGAAAGATCCATCAAAGTGGAACATACCCTTCAACGGATCCACGCGCAAGAAGCTTGCAACGTCCCTGTAGTTGGGCAATGTCGCGGAAAGACCAACCAAGCGTACAGGATCTCCTGTTTGTTCCATCTTTCTGATTGTTCGGCTGACAATGCTCTCCAGTACCGGTCCACGATCATCGTGCAACAAATGAATCTCATCGATAATGATCAGTCGTACCAAGTTGGTGTAGCTCATATCAGTCGCCTTGCGGGTAATGACATCCCACTTCTCTGGCGTAGTGACGATGATCTGTGTATCCGCAATTTGTTGCTTGGTGAGCTGACGATCACCAGTAAGCTCAGAGACTGTGATTCCGTAAGGCTTTAATCTAGCCCCGAAATTGCCAACTTGTTCTTGAACCAGGGCCTTCAATGGGGCGATATAAACAATCTTGAATCCGTCCAGGTTGATCTCTCCGGTCTCAGGATTCCTGTTCTTTCCAATTTCTCTCAGGATGGTCAGCATGCCAACATTCGTTTTTCCACTTCCAGTTGGCGCACAAATGAGCATGTTTCCATCTTCACCGAATGCGGTTGGGAAGCACTTGGACTGAATCTTGTTGAGCTTTGGGGTTGTGCCGAATGGCACACGAGACCACTCAGGCATCTCCGTGACAGGGACATCTCTATCCGTCGGGTCGTTGCGCTTCTTTGGTGCTGGGACGTGAATCTCCTCGTATCCCTTGAAAGTCTTCTTCGTGGATCCTTCAGGGAGTTTCACCTTGGGGTTGGTCATGAGATGGTTGCCTTGTTCGAATATAAGGTTCTCCAGGTTAATGAGCTTCCTTGGCTGCAGACCTCCAACTAGTCCACCATCCTTGGCCTGCTCGTCCTTCGCGCCCTTAATGTAATCCTCGGGTACGTCGATATCCATCTTGATTTCGACCTTTTTACCTTTTCCGGCGTCAACGGAGACTTTGCGGCCCCTCAGCTCGTCAAGAATCCAGCGAAGACCTTCAGCGACAATTTCACGCTCAACAACACCCCGAGCCTCATCATCATCCGCCTTGGCAAGACGAGTAAGCCATACGACCTTGTCTCGGTTCGAAATCAGCTTCTGAACAAGTTCATGGTGCTCGTAATCGAAAAGTTCCATCAGGTCGTTCTCAATTTCACGAAGAGTCCGTTCGTCTCCCTCTTCAGACAGGCCGGAAAGAATCTGTAGCGCTTGTTGTGTTTTGACTTGTTGCATGTGAGCATCGGCATAGTTTTGTCCAATTTGCCTTTGTAACCAGTAGGCATCGATTTCACGAGCTGGGATCGACTTGTCCTTCGCAGATGATTTTGCAGTGCGGTCGGCGCCAGAATCTAACGTCATCTCCTCGTCTTCTCCAAACATGCCGCCCTCATCTCGATCCGCGCCAGCGCCTCCCGCTTTCGCTATCTCATCGGCCTCGAGGTTGTCCTCCTGGTCGCCCTCTTCGTCTTCTGAAGACTCGTCTCGGATTTCGGTAAGCATTTTGTCTCCCTCGTCGTCCGATTCTTCATCAAAGACGACAGCCACACCTTGCCGATCATCAATCTCGGCTCCATCACCATTGGCACCTCCGTCTGCCATGTCTTCGTCTTCATCTTGGGCCTCGTAATCAGTAATCTTCTTCCCAAGGTTGACAAGTTCGTTGAATTGTTTCGGATTCATTGTTGTTCCCAGCAAATCATCGACTTCCTTCTTCTTATCGAAATCCTTCATGTCATCATCCTTTAAGTATTCCAAGACAGCATCCGCAGCACTGCGCACAACCTCATGAGGGACATCGCCCAGATTGCTCGCCACGGTCGTAATTATAAGATCGTATGTCGCCCTCGTCGCTGGTGTCCTCGGTCTGTATCGGATTCCCTCCACAAGTGCATCCGCCGCCGACAAAATACCAGTACCACGAAGTTGTGCCGGCTCTCCTCGTTTGCGCTTCCGTTGCTCGCGCTCCAACACATCTTCGCCTTCTCGCAAGCTTCCGCGCTCAACATTAAGCATACCCGTAGGCTTCTTCTGTTTCGGCGCGTCTTCGCGGGCATTGCGCGACCCCATATCTCTGATACTGAGGCGCCCTGCAAGCGACTCCGGGTCCCCTGTAACTTCATCGCCGCGGCGTGTCACGAATCGTCTATCGGCCTGTAAGACCAAATTGGACATCGCCGAATATTTGTATTGCGAGACATCGCGCTGTTGGTCGGCCATGGTGGCGGCCTAGGTACAAACTTTTGTTGTGGATGTTGATTTATGGCCCTTCCCTACGGGCTATCGAAAAGTTTTATATATCACTTTGACAGTCCATCGATAAAACGCCAAATGAATGTATTAATGCGACGCTCCCTTCAACATTGGCCGGTTGAGCTGATCTTGAGTATATGACGGCGTTGAAGGCAGCAAATAATTTAGCGGTATTGATAGAGTCCTCTACCGCCTCGCCTAGACCCGTTAGGGTGGCGGCTGAAAGGCGGTAAGCGCCTATAGCGCGTATTCCCCATCGTGCTGCACGTGCAGTAAACAACAAACATCTCAATACCAAACTCTCATAATATCGCATTACAGGCATGGAACAGTCATCGTCCACGAATCCGGCTTTTGTTGAAGCTAAAAAAGCCCTCGCCCCGTATATTAAAAGTCGCCAGGAGGTTGCACATATCAGGCGTGTACTGGCCCTCCATCTTAAATCACAAGTGGATGATAAGGGAGATGCCAAGCTACCTGCACCTATTTCGCTGGCCTGCGAATCAGCAAACAAACTCCCAACTACGTCCGGCGCCCATGGGTTACGGAGAGAATATTTGAGGGCATTAAAAGCAAACGTTAAGGCGCGCCAAGAATACGCCAAACTAACCACTGAATCACAAGCCACCAAGGAAAAGAATGTGGAAGAGATATCTCTGGGTCCTTATTTAGCCCTAGAGAAGCAAAAGCAAAAGCTCGAGCGCCTGCAGATACTTCAAAAATACGTCGATAGTTTAGCAATCAAAACTCCTGCTTTTGCATCGTTCCTCGAACAGCCTTCCGCTAGTATTGAAGCGCTTCCACAACTTCCAACGGAGGCAATCGCATCGGCAGCTCGTAGTGGCTCGGAATCGTCAACTGTCAATCTAGAAGACCTGATTCAAGACTTGGAGAGGGACGTTCTTCGCGCCAAACTGCTCCTCAAATCGGAGCAAGATCTGCTTGCGAAAATCCAGGGCGAGCAAAAGAAGCAGCTGCGGAGAAAGAGCTCCTCGAAAGCTGCGGAACCAGACCAGACTTTAAAGGCCCTGGAGAAGACTAGGAATGAGTTGATTGGTTGGGTGGAAGAGGAATTAGGCAAGGCCGGTGATGCAGAAGATCAGCCCGAGAACCCTTCGAAAACTCGTGACTCGGAAGTGCCCATCGAGCACGCCGTCAATGAAGTCCGGGAGAAATATGCACGTTATCTCAGGGAAAGAAAAGGCCTACTAGAAGCCCTGGCGAGGCCTGCTGTCCCAGACATTACGCCAAAACCCGAAGTTAGCGACGTTTCCGAGGAGTCCCAGAACACTGGAGAAGTGAGCGAGACGGCTGGGTTCATCACCCCCTATCTGTCAGAGCTACTCGCGATTTCTCGCGAGCAAAAATCTCTCAGCCAACAGCGCTCCCATATTACTACCAGTCTGGCGAAGCAAAACAAGGAGACAATCCAAGTCTTTGATCGCCTGGCTGAAGAGAGTCACCTGCTGCCTAAATACCAGTTGCCTCAGAAGCGCGCTCGGAAAGGTACCGGGACTTTCGCTGATGAAATGGCTGTCAAGGAAAGCCCTGGTGTCAGTCATAGAGCTGAAGAATGGACATATGCGGCACAAGCGTCGAGTATCGATACCATGGAAGCTGTGTGCGTGAACGTCGATGAAGGGAAGACGGCTATAGAGGAAGCGAAGAAGGCGCTGGATAGGTTGGATAAGATGCTTGGGTATAGCACTCGGAAGACTGCCAAGGGAGACGATAGTGGAGGGGATATATGGCTACAGGAGGCGGAAAGTGGAGGGGCTAAGGACGAGAACACGAATATTTGGAGCACTTTGGATGGACAACTCGGCGTCCTCTAGGTGTAGTCGGGAACAATGTGTTCAAAGGACGTCAAAACTGAGCTCGAGCATGAAGTAGACGGGGGATGCATATTGATATTATAAGAGATATCTGAAGTGCGTCATATCCGGCCCAGAGAAATCTTTAGAAGAGAGAGTACCACCACTGTACTACATATTACTGGCTACATCCCAAATGGAGTACGGCTGTATGTCAGACATAACTCCAAGCACCGATGTGACTGGAGTCGCGGAGTACCATGCTGGTTCTACAGGTGGAAAAGCATTGGAGTTGAGACGATACATAAGTTGAGCCGGATAACATCGAACTAGATGGGACAGCAGATCGAGATGTTAGATGGCACGCGCACATGAGTCTAGGCAAATATCAAAAAATCAAAACCGTATGCATCAATTGCCTACTAAGCCTTCCAAACTCCCAACCCTAAATCCTCCTCCTCCACCTCCCTCCCATCCCCGTAGATTTTCGCATCTTAATTTTCAACCCGAATACCCGAGACAAGTCGCCCCATCTCATCATACTAAAGGCCCGCGTGGTATCCTCGACTCTCTGGCTTAGTACTATACATTTTCGCCCTCGACTTTTCAACCTTCAACGCTTCACCCTTCAACGTGGACAAAACTGCTGATTTACAGAGGCTTGCCACCAATGAAGTCAGACCACCTGCGCACCTCTGCTGGGATGCCCTCCACGCGAGGAAGCTTCTCGCTCATGCAACGAGCGAAGAGCTCAGCAGTCTTGGGCTCCATGAACAACGGCACGCCGAA
Organism: Pseudogymnoascus sp. VKM F-4516 (FW-969); assembly: GCA_000750815.1. Lineage (NCBI taxonomy): Eukaryota > Fungi > Ascomycota > Leotiomycetes > Thelebolales > Thelebolaceae > Pseudogymnoascus > Pseudogymnoascus sp. VKM F-4516 (FW-969). The sequence continues at coordinate 48,390 of JPJZ01001152.1, read as the reverse complement.
GTCGACGGCGTTCCTCCTCATCACGTAGTCGACGTCCTGGGTGGTCTTGCCCCTGGCCAGAGCAATGTTGAAGACACCGCGGATATCGTACTTCTCAAACACCTTGCGCAGCTCACGCTTATCCTCGACGGGGAACTCGATGACCTCGACGGAGACGTCGTTCTTGGCCGTCTTCTCGAGGAACTCCTTGACGTGCTGCTCGGCGGCGAACAGCTTGTAGCCGAGAGGAGACAGGTAGTCGACGATGGCAACAAGGGCGTTCTTGTCCTTGGTGATGTCACCACCGAAGAGGAGGCCCTCTCCTGGCTCTGGCATGCGGAAGTTCATGGTAGATTGCAGGGACGCCCAGTAGGCCTCGACGAGGTCTTTACCGAAGCAAGCGATTTCACCAGTAGACGACATCTCGACACCTAAGAAGGGGTCGGCGCCGGCAAGACGGGTCCAGGAGAATTGGGGAACCTTGGTGGCAAGGTAGTCGCGCTTGACAGCCATGAGATCTTGTGGTGCTGGGACGTTGGTGCCGACAAGGGCCTTGGTGGCGACATCGATGAAGTTGACACCGAGAACCTTGGAAACAAATGGGAACGAACGGGATGCACGGAGGTTACACTCGATGACCTTAAGAGCTGGCTCGCCTCCCTCTGGGTCTTGAGCCTTGATGATTTGCATGTTGAAGGGACCAGTGATGGACCAGGCCTTGGCAACCTTGACGGCAATCTCCTTGACGCGGTCCATGGTGACTTGATCGATGTTTGCAGGGGGGAGAACAAGAGTGGCATCACCAGAGTGAACACCAGCTTGCTCAACGTGCTCAGAGACGGCGTGGATAATAAGCTCGCCATTGGATGCAACGGCGTCAACATCAATCTCCTCAGCGCCCTCAATGAACTTGGTGATGACGACTGGGTGGTCTGGGGAGACGTTGGAGGCAGCCTCAAGCTTGTCCTTCAGCTCATCCTTGCTGCGGATGACAGTCATGGCAGCACCGGACAGAACGTAACTAGGGCGGACAAGAACGGGGTATGAGACCTCATCGGCGAAGGCCTCGGCATCAGCAACCGAGGTAAGCTCCTTCCACGCGGGCTGGTCAACACCAATGCTGTCGAGAATCTCAGAGAACTTTTGACGATCCTCAGCCTTGTCGATATCCTTGGGGTCAGTTCCCAGAATGTTAGCCTTGCCAGACTCCTGGAGGCGGAGAGCGATGTTCTGCGGCAGTTGGCCACCCACGGACACGACGACGCCGGTAGCGCCCTCGAGCTCGTAAATGTCCATGACACGCTCATAGCTCAATTCTTCGAAATAGAGCTTATCAGCAGTATCGAAATCTGTGCTGTAAGTCTCGGGATTGTACTGCCCGTTAATTAGCAATTGTAGAACAATATATTGATGTTGGGGAGGGGGTAGGTTGAAAAATCGAGGCCAAAATCCAAAAATCCAACAAATGATGCCCAAAAGCGCTAGCGCCACCCAAAAAACTCCAAGAACCGCCTTAAATGACTGAGAAACTATGCCAGCAATGAAAGATTATAGGCTCTATCTTTGTGATTTCATTTCTGAGTTGCTGGCTCATTGACAAGATGTTAAAGCCCCTGAATGACGGACCCACTTTTCCTTGAGCACAGTCACTGTGGACGCTAGCAGCTTTGCACGGGCCCTCTCCAGGCTTCTGGGGGGCATAGGAGCTATGGCCTTCGGACTGAATATGGAGCACTCTATCGAGATCATAGCTCGATAGAGACTGTTCCAAGCATCCAGGAGCTGGCACATCGAGTTGGGGATAGAAAATAAAAACATAAACTTACGTTAATCATGACAGTCTTCTTGCCCATCTCCTTGAGTGCAAGGGTAGCGCTGACAGCGCACCAATCGAACTCGACGGAAGAACCAATTCTGTAGACTCCACTTCCGAGGATAAGAGTTCCGTAGTCGTCAAAGGTGACATCGTGGGTAGTAGCGTTGTACGTAGTGTAGAGGTAGTTGGTATCAGCAGGGAACTCGGCGGCAAGGGTATCAATCTTCTTCACGAATGGCTTGATACCGAAGTTCTTGCGGCGAGCGCGGACCTCGTCCTCGGTGCTGCCGACGGCGTTGGCGATCTGCCTGTCGGAGAAACCCATCTTCTTGGCCTTCATGAGGAGATCCTTCTTGAGGCCGAAAAGGCTTCCAATATCCTCCATCTCGTGAGTGCAGTCGACAATGTTCTGGAGCTTGTACAAGAACCACTTGTCAATCTTGGTCAGGTCGTGGAGACGCTCGACGGTGTAGCCCTCGTGGAGCATGGCCTGGCCGACAGCCAACCAACGGCGGTCAGTTGGGTTCTGGAGTTCGTAGTCGAGGTCGTCAAACTTGTCTCCCTGGAAACCGACGAAGCGGGGGTCGACCTGGCGGATGGCCTTCTGGATGGACTCCTCGAAGGTACGGCCAATGGCCATGACCTCGCCGACAGACTTCATGGCAGAGCCGATGTCACGCTTGACGTGCTGGAACTTGGCCAGATCCCAACGGGGGATCTTGGTGACGACGTAATCCAGAGAAGGCTCGAAGTTGGCGCTGGTGGTCTTGGTGACTGCGTTGGGGAGCTCGGGGAGAGTGTGGCCGAGACCAATCTTGGCAGCAGTGTATGCAAGAGGGTAACCGGTAGCCTTGGAAGCAAGGGCAGACGAACGAGAGAGACGGGCGTTGACCTCGATGACTCTGTAGTCGAGTCCGTCGGGCTGGAGAGCGTATTGGACGTTACACTCACCGACGACACCGAGATGGCGAACAATCTTGATAGCGGCGGAACGGAGCATGTGGTACTCCTCGTCACTCAGGGTCTGGGAAGGCGCAACGACAATGGAGTCACCAGTGTGGATACCAAGGGGATCAAAGTTCTCCATGTTGCAGACAGTGATACAGTTGTTGGCGGCATCGCGGACAACCTCGTACTCGACTTCCTTCCAGCCCTTGAGGGACTTCTCGACCAAGATTTGTGGGGACAGAGTGAGCGACCTGGCGGCCATGTTGCGAAGCTCCTCCTCGTTGTGCGCGAATCCGGATCCAAGACCGCCCAAAGCGTAGGCAGCACGGACGATGATGGGGTATCCAATGACCTTGGCAGCATCCAATGCCTCCTCGATGGTGCCGACGGCAACCGACTGGGCGACGGGGATGTTGATCTCGCCGAGAGCCTGGGTGAAGAGATCTCTGTCCTCACTGGTCTCGAGGGTCTTAATTGGCGTACCAAGGACCTTGACGCCGTACTTCTTGAAAAGACCCATGCGCTCCATCTGGACACCCAAGTTCAGGGCGGTCTGGCCTCCGAAAGTGAGGAAGATTCCATCGGGCTTCTCACGCTGGATAACGTATTCGACATATTCGGGGGTAACAGGCAGATAGTAGACCTCGTCGGTGAGCACGTGGGCAGTTTGAATCGTGGCAATGTTGGGGTTGATGAGGACGGAGGCGACACCAGCTTCTTTCAAAGCCTTAAGTGCTTGAGAACCTGAAGAGGAGAGACACGTTAGCTTTGTTCAGTGTTTGTTATCTGTGGTAGATAGCTTTGTTGAGGGCCAAAGTATCATTTCGCATAATACCCCGAATTCTCAAATCTGAGTCACCGCCACAAAAAAGAGCAGCGCCTCAACGCGACATACCTGAGTAATCGAACTCTCCAGCCTGTCCAATGCTCAAACCACCGGATCCAATAACCAAGACCTTCTTCAAGTCAATCGGATTCGAGGCCTTCTTCAAGGCGCCATCCTCCATGAACTTGTTCGAAGTCGTAGCCGGCTCTGGCTGCTGCTCGGCCCTGCGAATTGAGCTCGAGAACAGACGGATCTGGTACTGTGCAGTCTTCTCCACGGGCCTCTGGGCCTTTGCCAACAGAGTCCTAGTCGAAGTGCGGGTGCTGAATGCCCGCGGGGCAGACGCAGAGGCTCGACATTGGCGCAGGAGCGCGGATGTTCGACCGGTGAGGCGGCCGGACAGAGCCATTGCGCCGGGCGCGGTCTCTCAAAAATTAATTGAGGAACGGAATCTGGTAGTTTCTGAAGCTGGGCGAGTTGTCGCGCCTGTTGCCCAGAAAATCAGTCACTGGAGGTGGCCGTGGTTGAGGAGTTGTATTGTGTTGGGGGAATTTGTGACACTTAATCGGCGTTCGCCAAAATATTTAATGGTAGGACTCACAGGTTACTCGCTATCGCACTAGCTTCCGGTTTTTTGTATGCTACACAGTAACTGTTTATGGGCTAGTCCCTGTCCGTAGGTTGATAGCACCCTTATCTCGGCGGACCCTGTGAGTCAATTGGATGTTTTCTTGAAAGGCGGTAAGAAAGAAGGGAAAGGGTTTGGATTGTGGGTTTTTACTTTCTCGGATCTACCAGAGAAATAATTATCAAAATTCACGATTCCCGGTCTCCGCAATCGGCATCCCGTGAAAATCACTTAAACCTCTCCTCTATTTTATTTGTGCTATTTTTTAGCTCCTGCAGCTGGCTCAAAAAATTGAAGCCTGCCAATTTTCCCTCGTCTTTCATTGGCTCATATCAATGCGGGTTACTCAATGGCCCAAGGTCTTGGGGTATGAAGATTTAGGCTCAAGTGGAGATGTTCGGGGGAGGACTTTCCCAGCCTCTTGCCTCATCTTAACCTAATCGAGATCCACGGCCCATTCAACATGACATATATACTCCGTAGTACAAAAGTATCTATGCGTTCGCTCGACCCATAGTAATATATGCGCCTATTTATCACTTCACAACACCTGCCTCTGTTCACATTCACTATAAAGCTCATATGATCGTGATGGTATTCATTGCACCCCCTTCCAACAGCCAAAGATTCGTTAAACACATCAACTCATTTTCTAGAGTGTTTTCGACAGCCTCACAGCCTCGCTCCGCTGGATGAAGCCGATATCTACCTTGTGTCCCAGTAACTCACGGATATTCGAACACTTTGTACGAATCATAGTTGGCCTCTCCAAACTCAGACCCCACCCGTAAACTCTCATGTCCTTGGGAAGACCCATGGACTCCAACATCTCCGGCCTGAACATGCCACTGTTGCCAATCTCCACGAGCTTGTTAAGGCCCTTGTGGAAGCTGAAAATCTCCAAACTCGGCTCGGTGTAAGGGTTGTACGCCGGTTTGAATCTGAGATCAGTGATGCCCATCTTGTTGAAGAAGATGGTCATGAACTCCATCAATCCTCCGAGGGTAAGGTCGTAATCGGCGATAACACCCTCGACCTGGTGGAATTCCGCTAAATGCGTCGCATCGACGGTCTCGTTACGGAAAACGCGGTCGATAGAGAAGTAACGTGCTGGCGGGGGTCTTCCATCTGGTCCCTTCATTTGCGCAAGCTTGTAGAGCATGTTCGCCGAGATAGACGTCGTATGCGTGCGGAGAACAAGCTTCAGAGTCTCATCTGCGGACCATGGGTATCTGTAACCTATCGAGCCGTACTTGCCGTTCTGGTGAACCTCATGGACGTTGTCCCAGTATTTCTTGTAATCGGACTTGTCATCCTCCGACTCCGCGCGTGGCTTGTCGGCCAGCTTTGGGTCCGAGATGTAGAAGGTATCCTGGAGATCGCGAGCTGGATGTTGCTGTGGCACGAAGAGCGCATCGAAGTTCCAGAAGCCAGTCTCCACAAACTTGTCCGTTGGCATCTCCTCGAAGCCCATTTCGAAGAAGATCTGCCTGAACTCGGTGCGCACCTTGTTGAGGGGGTGCAAAGCACCGGCGTGTTGGTCTGAGCCCAAGGCCTTGAAGTTGTATGGTTTGAAAGCAGCCGTCTTCCATGCGCCCGATGTGAGCATATCCGCGGTCAAATCCGTCTCCTCCTTCACGATTTCGAGCGCGAACTTGGGACCCTTGCTGATCTTGAAGCTGGTGACCTTTTGGATCTTGACCAGCTTGCGCTTCTTCAGGTCGGCCAGAATTTTCGCATCGCCGTGTGTACGTGTCAACTGAATGCCTTGTAATTGCAGCTTGGTATCGTCTTGAACCGAGTCGGTCTATAAAATGTGTAAGTGCCCGATTACCCCGCCATGGAAAGTGTACACTTACAGATGCGACAAAGCGCCCCTCCTTTCCTTTTGCGATCCATTTCGACTTGAAAGCTCTCATTTGCCCAATCTTGACTGTGTTCTTGTCTCCCACCTTCTCCTCTAATTCTTTAATAGTCAAACCCTCCATTGCTTGCTTGAGAGCCTCGAAAACACGGGCCTCATGACTGCCATTGGCGACAATGTCCTCTCCTTCTGGCTCCAGAACCGCCTCTTCCTTATCGATCGTCTGGTAGGTGACCATAGACCTCGAAGCCAGCCTATCTAAAGCGCTCTTAACATCTGTCGACTTTTGTGACGGGAATGCCTCGCTGGAGAGGATGTTGTCCTGCTTATCGAGCGCCTGAAGCACCAGGGAGGTGAGGTCTCCCTCTGCATTATCTTGAACGCCCGCCATATTGTCCGGCCTGGCTGTTCTGGGGAGCAGGGTGGGGGGATTTATGCGCTGTTGGCTTTTTGAAGGTGAGTCAAGTCGCTCTCAAATTATATATCTGCAACGGCAAGATGACGCGGGGTTTGGTGGGCAACTTTACCCTGCCACGTGACTCAGCACTATTCTGCCCCTTGATTGTAACACTGGAGGCTCAAGGTCATTTAATTATTCAAGTCTCATGCTGATATTAGTTTTTGATTGAATTTGAGAAGTTATTTGTATAACTAATCGCAAACGACAATGAAGGGTTCCTCAAAATTCAATCATACAGGCGCAGACTCAAAATCGCATTGGAACCATGGACACCGACCCAGCGATGCCCTCAATGATACCAGTGCCGCTTGCTTCTCAGCATCTCATCCTCCGCTGCCAGCTTCTGCCGCTTTGCCTCCTCCCACATCTCATCCGCCGTCTTTGCATCCTGCGGTGTTGCACATCCTCTCAAACCAATAAACTTCCCCCACTTCCTCCGCTTCTCCTCCAACGTCAAATTGCCCCTCCATCCCATGATCTGAGGATATTGGTTTGTCCAGACTGAAGGTGTGCGCTGGTGGTAAAAGTGGGCCAGGTCATCGAGGTCTGCCTCCACGAGAAGCCAGTAGTGTAGGACTGTTGGAGGGAAGGCGGGATGGACAGTGCCGGTGGTGATACGCACGAGTGGTGACAGGCGGAGGCGCATCTCAGCGATTTTAGATGAGAGGGCGGGGTTGTTTGAGATTCGAGTGAGCATTTTGGAATTCTTCGTGACTTTGATGCGGGCTTGCAATGTAGACTGGTCTTTGGGTTGAAAGAGGGGTTGAGCCTCGTAGGACTCTGGCGTGATATTTAATGACTGGGAGCCGTGCCTGTGATTCTTTGATGGCGTCTTGAATGATTCACTGCGGAACTTGAACAGAGCGAAGGTGGTGGATGGTTTTTCTGTGAACGAGTGTGAATGTGGGTTTAAGTGAGAGTTATGAGCTGCCAGCAGCAATATTCGATACAACGAGAAGACAAATGAAAAGACAAGAAATAAGAAGATAAGGAGAACAACCATGAATGCTAGATGGCACTCGAAGGCCGGTTGGAAACCTACTTGTATTATACATGAGGCATGTTGCTGTCAGTGACTCTTTGTCCCGTGGGTTCAGAAGGCTTGTCTCATGGTCCATATCGAGTCAGACAACTCCTTTGTCATAATGCCAAAATTAGATATCGGTTTGTTGAAGTTAAAGAAAATGCTTCTAGAAATTCATAAAGCCAGGTATTGCCTGGTACTCCCAACTACCAATCCAGATAAGGTCTGTCCACCCTTGAAAACGCCTTACAATGCCCATAACATACACATACAGTGTTATTTACTGCCCAGCCCGCTCTTTATTTGTTGGCCTTCTTCTTCTTTGAAGCTGCCGTCTCGACGACAACGGAGTCATCGTCGCTCGTAGTTTTGATGCCAGAAGAGGTAGTCTTAGCAGTTGTGGAAGGTGCCGCATCGAGCTCTTTCATGAAACCCGCTTCGATAGAGGCACGTCGCTTCTCCCACCACTCCTTCTCGGCAGTAGTTTGCGACTGGATATCGTTGAGCTTTTCACGGAACATGGTACCGGCAAGGATTTCATTCGCAGATTGGAAGATCGTTAATCCCCAGTTTGGCGCAAGCGCGTTCGCCTGGTATCGATATTAGCACAATATACTTGCACTGGAGCAACGCAGTCTTACCTCCATAACTACATCTCTAAGCTCATCCTCCATCTCCTTCTCGGCTCTCAAAAAGCGTTGCCACAGATCATCTCCGACACTTCCACGTTGTAAAAGGGTGCTGCAAGCTTGTTTCGCAGTTCGTACTTGGATGATCCTACGGATATCTTCCACCGCTCTGCGTAAAAGCGCTGCGCGCAGTACGCTGTCCGGGACCTTTGGCGCTTTCTCGTCGCCGCCCTCGGGCTCCATGTGTAGCAAGGACAGATATATATTTCGCTGGAGGTGGGATGGGAACCATGGTGCAAGCGTCGCGGATTGAACTGTGTAATGTTTAGCCATGTCGACAAGACATTAGAATAGGCAAAAGTCCTTACCAGCCTTGCGCTTTCGGTATATGGAGGAGAAGGTCATAAGGGAGCCAGCGAGGACAATGATGTAGGCGAAAGGGACAGAGAGTCCGACCCAGTCAATGTCGAATATTTGCGATAGTGAAATCATTGTGGCGGTTAAGTTATTCAGATGGTTGAAGAATAAGCAGCATAAAGGTACTGCGAATCCTATATGAGCTGTTCTGAACACTTGTCGTATGGATGTTTCCAGGGTAGTCGCGCTTTTTGACAAATCGAGGGTGAGTTCAGGACACTTATTCTCGAAATCCCAAAATAGCCTAGCTGTCATGACTCCGGTCAGTGCCACGGAGCCTAAAGTTAAAAGTTAATCCGGCCGGACCTTGGTGGGGAAATTCAGTGATGCAACTGATTACGGAGCTCTAGCTCCCAGCACCTTCTACCTGATTCAAAGGCCAATTATTCATGCTATCGGACGCCACAGTTAGCCATAGCATTTGAACTTGTCCAGTTTATTCTACCGTCTTTGGCCATTCTATACTACAGCTTCACTCTTGAAGACAAACCGGTACAACACTTAAAGTTATAATCGCCAGGAAACATGCTGCTCCGATTTCGAGGCCCGGATGGCACAGTACGACTGGAAGTCGAACCAACGACAACATTCGGCGAACTAGGTTCAAAGGTGTGAAATTCAGCTTGATTCAGTATTGATGTTCATTTCTGACTTTATCCAGCTATCGGAAGTCTTGCCACCAAACACCGACATAACCACCCTGACACTCTCGAACCAACCTGCCGGAGGCGACAAGAAGTCCATCAAGGATATAGCGAAGTTCAAGGTTTCACAAATAGGCTTAAAGTAAGACTTTAACCTCCAAAAGATGATCGGCTTGCTGATTACCTGTTCGCCAGGCACGGTGATCTTATTTTCATAGCATACAAGCCTCAAGATGAAGCCACGAATGGCGCCGCAAACGGAAGCGCTGCAATCTCAATACCTTCACATCCCATGTCATCTACGAACCGATTAAATGGAAACCCGATCCTACCAACAGAGGATCTCCCGATAGATCCGCTTCCGGTCACATCGCCATCGCAGAAGATCAAGAACCCATGGGAAGTGGTCCGGCAATCAGCGCTCGACGACAGACTCGATAAGCAGACTGGCAAGATTCCCCGCACACGAGACCCAAAAATGTGCAGGCATGGCCCGAAGGGGATGTGCGACTACTGCATGCCTTTGGACCCATTTAATGCGGATTACCTGGCGGAAAAGAAGATCAAGAACCTCTCCTTCCATTCACATCTCCGAAAAATCAACTCCGCAACGAATAAGCCCGAGCTAGGCGCCTCTTTCATGCCTCCGCTCACTGAGCCTTACTATCGTGTCAAGCCAGACTGTCCGTCGGGGCACCCCCAGTGGCCAGAAGGGATCTGTACGAAGTGTCAGCCGAGCGCCATTACCTTGCAACCGCAGTCGTTCCGCATGGTCGACCACGTCGAATTTGCATCGGCCACACTGATTGAAAAGCTATTGGATTATTGGCGCCAGTCCGGTGGTCAGCGACTGGGATATCTGTATGGCCGCTACGAGGAGTATACCAAGGTGCCGTTGGGAATCAAGGCAGTCGTAGAGGCGATTTACGAGCCACCGCAGCATGATGAGATTGACGGCATTACACTGAATGAGTGGACCAACGAGAAGGACGTAGATGATGTTGCACGCCTCTGTGGCTTGCAAAAGGTTGGTGTCATCTGGACTGACTTATTGGATGCGGGAGCTGGCGATGGTACTGTCATATGCAAGAGGCATATCGACTCCTATTTCCTCTCTTCTCTCGAAATTGCATTCATATCGAGGTTACAAGCACAACACCCCAAACCGACGAAATGGAGCGATACTGGTCGTTTTGGCTCGAACTTTGTTACATGTGTTGTGACAGGCGACGAACAAGGCCAAATTTCGATTTCGGCGTATCAAGCATCGAACTCGGCAGTCGAGATGATACGAGCCGATATTGTTGAGCCTTCAGCCGACCCTGGGGTTATGATAGTCCGTGCCGAGGAGGAAGACGACTCGTCCGTCAGCCGTACACGCTACATCCCTGAAGTCTTCTTCCGCAAAATCAATGAGTACGGAGCTGCAGTCCAGGAAAATGCCAAGCCGTCCTTCCCGGTGGAATATCTCCTTGTTACATTAACTCATGGCTTCCCGCAAGAGCCTAAGCCAGCGTTTACTGCACCTCCCCCTGCCTTCCCTGTGGAGAACCGAGAGGCGATTGGCCAGTCACAGGAATACAAGTCTGTTAGCCAGGCCATTGGTCTTCGGCCCGATGGACAACTCAAGAGAGCCGATACGGGCATTGAAGCTGTATCGGACTTCCATCTCTTATGTTTCTTGCGAAACATGGCCATTTTAAGCAAGGTAAGACCTCTAGGCATTCTACTTGCTGACAATAACATTACTAACGTCGTACAGGACGAGGAAGCGCTGCTATGCCGTGTTGCAACCCAACACGACCTTGCCGATGGGTACCAGCTGCTTAGTACGGATGGGTGGGCTACGCTGCTGGCTATTCTTCAATCTACTGGTGAGCGTCCCCAAAAGCGTCCCTCGCCGTTTGAAAACGATAGCGAGGAGAGGCTAGCGAAGCGCATTGGTGGCGTTAGCCTGAAGTGATATGTGTGTGCGGACGTGCAAACTCTGTGTATATGTGCTGACAGAGACCTAGCTTGATACCCCTTACTTCCCATGGAGTTTTATGGACGATTATGAATGCAGATGCAAGGCGGCTGGTTGTGTTGTGACACCCCGGTTTTGGGTTGAAGACGGGTACGATTGGGGATTTCAGCGGAACGTAAATGAATATGATTGCATTACCTTGGCGTTGATCACTGCACTTCATGGAGTATATGATCTGCAGCTTAAGTCTAGATGTGATATGGCTAGCATATATGAGGAATACGATGGTTTTTACAACTTAGAAATGCTGTTGCATATAATTTTTGTGCTGTAAATTCCAACCGAGTCTCCAAAGGGTGCAGTCCCAATATTCTTTCATATTTCGATGTATAATAAGATATTTTGTTCTATGGCATTAATTTTTCCGCCCCCTTGCTTAATATCTTGACTCCTCGGAGCGTCCGAGACGAATTGTTGTACATAAAAAATGTCTGTGGTTAAAAAACTAGGTCGGTTTTGGTGCTACAGGGATATATACGTCATGCCGTGATGGCTTTGTCAACAACCAGCTCTGATCAACATTGCTCCATGTCTTTTATGGCGTTAAATTTTTACTGAACTTCGAAATAGAATCACCTTGTCGCTGTCGGTCTGATCCCAGATGTATTCAGATACTGTTCTGACGCCAACACGTTGAGGGTTTGTGCCGCGCCTGGCAAAAAGTGAGGGTAAATTGAGATATGGTATTTCCGCGGACCATGGCAACGCTTCCGACCATGACGAAGCAGGAAACACCTGCCACAGTCGCACTTCGGAATTTCAAAACACAAGTAAGACTATTGATTTTTTTTTATGGCATGAATGGGAGGTTGTCTTTCGAAACTATTTTTCGGCTCGAAAGGGGGCTTCTTACGGATATTTGAAGAAAATACTGACTGAAAACTGCCATAGTGGTTCCTCGTGGCCCAAGGGACCGGCATAATTGCTGTCATTTTACATCAGCTGAAATACCAATTTACAGGCCTGAATATTATTTCTTACATATTCTGGCTTCTTACCATCATTTTCCTGACGTTATTCCTCGCCATATTCGTCCTCAAGATCGCCATATTTCCAAAAGTCGTTGCCGAGACCCTCAGAACTCAAATAGGGGAGGTAGCATGTCTTGCCAGTATTTCCATCACTTTTACCAGCATCATCCAGATGATGGATCTCAGTCTCGTTGGCGCCTGGGGCCCTCGCTGGGGAATAGCGACGCTTGTATTGTGGTGGATCAATGCTGCTATGGCTACTGTCTCTTGCATTGGAATCAGCTATGTCTTTATGAAATATGAAGCTCCTGGCGTCCGAGGATTATCCCCAGTGGCAAATCTTCCTGTGATTGCAGCTCTCACCGCTGCCGCAGGAGGGGGAGTGGTATGTCGGTATGGCGAGTTGGACGAAGGACTCCAGGTGCCCGTCATCATCGTATCGTATCTGCTCATTGGGATGGCTTTGCCCATTGCATTTGCCGTTGCTACAATATTCATGGCCCGCCTTTTTGACCAGTCTTCTCCAGTCGGGACGACATTGTACCAAGACATGATCCTCTGCGGACCATGGGGTCAAGGCAGCTTTGCGTTACAGATCCTAGGCGATGTTGTGACGAGAGGCAGCTTTGCTAAATACGGACGGGGTGTGTTCCTCACCATGGATGCGGCAGGTCCAATCGGGTTTGGGAGCATGTTTGCGGGTTTGCTTTGCTGGGGCCAAGGCACGTTTTGGTGGGTTTTCGCCATCATAAGCGTCCTGCACTCGGGCTTCAATAAGCGTGGGGAGTGGCGGGGGTTGCATTTCGGGTTGGGAGCTTGGTCACTGGTGTTTCCTTGGGTGAGTCAACTTCTGATAGACGTCGATGTCGGCTGTCTGGTTACTAACTGATTGATCCAGGGCGTTTATACTAATGCGTGCATTGAACTGGGCAAATTGCTTGACTCGCCGGCGTTCTCTGTTTGGTCAGCTGCGCTTACAGTCACCCTTGTTGTGATTTGGATTGTGAACATGGTTCTCACAGTCAAAGGCTTAATTACCGGCAAAGTAGTTGGATTGGAACACGGGTGGGACGGCGAAGCATATCAACGACGCCGGTTAGAGAAGGGACAAAGCAATGACATTGCTGACCAGAGGCCAGACTCCTGCCAAGATAACACAGCTCCCAGTGGGCCACAGTCGACGCAATAGATACACGCAGAGGGCTCCGAATACCTTGTACATAGTTGATTTGATGCAAAGCGGGAGTTCTTTCATTCGTGTATTCTTGAGGTTTATAATACAATACCACAGGGGGTTAGGAAATGGTTCATTAAACAAATAGATATCAGAGTCCCTTCCAAGACAATTTCGCCAAATGATCCGTCTTCTTCTTGCTATTCTTCACCATCCCAAGCAACCTCAGATCTGCCAGAGCCTTGTAAAATAGCATCAAGCAGCTCCTCTCCTCTCGTTCCTCGCCATCCTCGGCACCCGCAATAGTGTGGAATGCAGACCATAAGTCGAAGACGTTGATGAGACCCCCAGTTTCCAAATAGAGCTGGTATAATATAGCCGTTGCCGGCTGCGAGGAAGAGAGGCCTTCAGTTGAGGCCTTGCAGCACGTGCAGCCTAGGTAGTCATGAGGAGCCGACAGAGCACGTTCGATCGCGTGGCGCGGCCGCGGCGTGAAGACTTCTCGATATGGGGACTTTGAGTCGTAGGTCCAGACTTCATTTAGGAACAGGTCCAGCGGGGAATCGAATTTGAAATACTGCTCCATGGCTTCTGCCAGGTTGTCAATGACAGACGTGTATGTAGCGTCCTCCTGGGAAAGAACAGACTCATGTTTTCTGAGCTGTACTTTTTGGGCCACGACAGTTGTTCTTAGACTCTGGCTTTGTATGGTGTATCTGCTGTGGATAGGCTTCCCAGATTCTTCGGCTCCTTCCATCAATGCAGTTGTTTCGTCCCCGAGAGCAGATAGTGCCTCCAGGAATTCATCCTCGGAGGCTGAATAACTCGCGGCTTCGCTGGCGTCAACATCCCCTCCAAAAACTTCCCTTATAACGCCGACCAATGTAATAACTTCCGCTGGAGCATAGCGTTTGCAGGAATTGATAACATCCTGAATGAACTCTGATCCACGGAATTTGTCAGTGAAGAACTTGACATAGAGTTCCGTTGGGTCAGTGGGAGTAGCTGTGCTGATCGATAATACAGCGTGGAGAGCAGCAAGCCGCCTGAGATTGGCAAACATAATGGTGTCTTTTTCTTGAAGAGTTTCAACTGCCAGTTGAACCAAATCTTCGTCCGACTCAATTAACTCTTTTAAGCCACTTATGTCTCCATTCTCAATACGACGCTCTACCATCCCCTTGAAAGATGGAAGCATACGCATTGCCTCTATATGCTCCGGTTGAAGCAGTGGCACCACAGTGGACTCCAGATCATTGGAATTGTGGGAAAGTATGCTCAGAGGGTTGGCATAGAAATGGCACATGTATGCATACTATAGTTTCTAATCAGTCCCAAGGAACCAATATACCAGTAGCATAGGACACATACCTTTAAAGCAGCTATGAATGTTTGCAAGCTGTAAACTTGATCATGCTGTCGTTCCAGAAGTGCTGCTATGAAGCTCCCTCCAAGACGTAGACGTATATCAGGACTAGCAATTACCTTCTGAAATATCGTTACGAGGGTTTTGGACGTCTGCTCAACATCGAATTGAACGCCCTCCATGCATAATGTTGCTGAGCGAGGAAGTCTTTCGTGGAATAGCTCGACGGACGTTGCTATTCCAAACAGCAAGACAAAGGGTATTCGGTCCAGCCATGACCTAACATAGTTAGATTTTTGTTCAATACGTGACAGGAATAACATACTGGAACAGTTCGATCAGCTCTGTTAGAAGGGTGCTGTCAAATGATTCGCTGTCTTGAAAGGCAACGACAACTTGTGTATGCTTGGAGGATTTCAAGTGGTTTTGAAGTAGCTGCAAGTCATAATTCAAAAATTTATGGCCCTGGCTCCTGTTAGCTTTGTACCAGATAAACACGAGGATACTTGTAAGCTTACACCATGGGCTGAAGGTGCCGACCGCTCATCTTCGTCGTCGTGGTCGGTATTCGTCGCATCACGGATTAGCTTCTTGAGAGCGGCTTTGAGGTTACTCGCATCCCCAGGCCGAATAGTAACGATGAGAGCGTCAGTTTCACTATGGACGCGCTCTGCGAGCTGGCTAAACAGAAGTTCTTGAGAGGCCGTATTTTGCCCAGTGGTGATTAAGCCAGTTGGGATACTCTCGGGGCTTCTAAACAACCATTAGCGTCAACATCATGGATAGCAGAGGATCTTCTTACTTTGAATTTACGGATAGTTTCAGGAAATTAGTGACTTCCGATAGAGTTTTTTCATTTGCATCACCCAGGATAGACTGAAAGGACGTGGTCAGTGGGAGGCTCAATACGTGGAATGGGCAGGCTAACCAATATCTGCGACTCTATGGTGGCCCAGGATTCCTCATACAGCTTTTGGCGTAATAATACACATTCAGAGCTTTCGGTATTATTCAGAAGGGTAGGAAAGTAGGCTTTGGGGCCCCCTTTCTCACCCTCTTTGGGCTTCTTAGCGACCTTCCGCCTCTTTGATGGTCGTGGCTGCTCTTGGCTGGCGCCATTGGAAGGTCCAAAGACGTATACAGTCTGTTTGCGATGTTAGATCTATTCGACAGAGCTAATATTAAATACTTACCTGATGCTCAGTGCTATCAAGAGCAGCTTGGTTGGCGTCTACTGACATTTCATATGTGGTTGTCCCTTGGATCACGGGGAACGCGCGCGTTCCGCTAAGATAAATGCCGGGTCGCGTTCCAGTCGTCAGTGGCCAGTGCTCCTAAAATAATTATAGATGTGAACCCCATCTAGATTTTGCGAACGACAAAACACAAACAGCACGACTTATGCCACCATTAAGACCGCCTATTTCTGCACTAGGCAGGGGATATGTTTGCCCATCGTGTATAACAAAGCTACAGCAGCCACGGTACTTTCCTTCGTCTGTTCGAACTATCTCGTCGAAACGCAACAAACCCGCTCAGAAGGCGCCGATTACCTCAAAGCCCGAACCCAGGTTAAACAAAGAGACTGTCACCTTTCGCCAATTCGAACAAGATGAGCATGGACGAGTCAAGCCACTTGATGGTCGAGAAGACGAGCACGTATTTGAGGGGCTAGATTTGAAACAAAAAGACCATGAAGATGAGTTAGCCAGGTTATCGAGCAGTGTGCAGGGCTCCCATGAGGGAACGTTGGAAGAGCAGCTGCAGTTTGTCGATTCTCTACGCCGAGCGCTCGGAAAAGACTTGGGAAAAGAGTTAAAAGCACCGACTGTCGACAGGCCAACAACCATCGATAACCCTAGCACACGAAATGCGGCCTCAAGTCGGAGCAAGCAGAAGCGCCAAGCTGCGCCCATAGAGCCTATCGAAGAGGCAGATGTCGATGTTTCAATACCGCGGAACTTTTTCCCTAGAGAGGGCCAGGCGTATATATCCCGCCTGAACGAGGCCCTCGAAAAAGCCTATGCGATGCCCTTGAAAAACCGAAAGGAATTATGGAGGTGGTATTCACTCAGCAGAAAAACGCTTTGTGCTGCATGGGGGGAGGTTCCCATGAGTACTTGGAAGCTGCTTTGGAGAGAGTTATCTGTTGAAGCTTTGGATAATCCCGATCGGATGGCACACATTGTACAATTAGGCACCGACATGGAGGCTGCCAACAGGCCTCTCAAGCCGGAGCAGATATTGCTCTATATCGAGGCACTGTTCGTCGAGGGAAACCAAAAGGATGCACTGGCGAGATGGGAATCGGCCCGGCCGTCGTTGACGCTTGTCGAATCGACAGCGATCCAATACTGGGCGTTGGGTGTTGTGATGCTGGCCAAATCCAAGCAACCAGCTCGATCGCAAGAAGCAGCAGATGTTCTCTTGAATGACCTGAAGGCCGTCAAAGAAGCAAGGGCCCTTATCCCTCTCATCAGAACATGGTCCGAATATCCCGACAATTCTGCTATTCAAATGGCTTGGGCATTGTATGTCAGGCTGAAGTTTTGGATGGGAAGTAATATGGAGATGCAGGACTACGACGCCGTTGCAGGCATTTTCTTAACTTCACATCGAACTGAATTGGCACTGGCTGTGTTTAGAGATATGATGTTAACAAATGACCAAGCGGCCAAGAACTATGATTCTCTCGTTCTGTATCCACGGTTTGTAGGATTGAAAGGTACACGACCCTTGGAGTCTTTCCAGCTCGGGCCAGAAGAGACAAGTTGGACTCGAAGCAACCCTCTCACGATCTTGCCACCAAAATTTCGAAACAAGTTCTTCTTCGGCAGCTGGATAAAAAAGCTCGTCGGGGATGACGAAATCGAATGGGCATCTCAAGTCGTTGATCTAATGTCCCAACGTGATATTAGGCCCGATGCAACCTATTTGAATGGAATAATCGGTGCTTGGTTCCGTTCTGGCAGTGCTGAGAACGAAAAGAAAGGCACCACCATGGCGTGGAAAATGATCGCGGCCCGGCTCGAATTTGTACGAAACAGGTCGGATCGTGCTGCATCAGGCTTGGAAGGCCCGTTGCGAGCCAGATTCGATGAGACTACAAAGAACGACTTCATTCGTCCTTCATCCATTGCAGTCTCGGCCCAAGCGTCGTTGGAAACCTTTTCTGTTCTCATTCAGCACTACCAGCAACTTGGTCAAAAAGACCGTGTCCAGGAGCTTCTCGGCGCGATCAAAGCAACAGAGATTCGGCCCAATACTGCCTTCCTCAACAACCTTTTGGAACTTGGTACAGCCATGCACCATCGCCCATGGGTTTGGAGCCTTTATGTCCGCTTTGTGGAGGAAGAGAATGTAGTGCCGAGCCAGTACACATTTGCTCTTCTGTGGAAGAGTATGAAGGATCATGTGGATCCTTTAATCAACCGATCGAAAGCCGGTTACCCTTCACCTAGATTCTTGTTTTCTGAGATGAACAAATCATCGACCTGGAAGAACGAAAAGCTGGCAAGGGAGATGTACGACCAAATTATTCTCTGCTTTGGACTGGCAGATGACCAAATCGGGACTGCAGTTGCACTCAGGGCAATGCAGAGGCTGTATGGAATGTATCCGAATGAAGCGACAGTTCGAAGCATAGTCCTGCAGATTGCAAAGGCTGGCGTCAAGAATGTTGCAGGTTACAGGCCTCGCAGGTTAAATCTAAACAAAGATACGCAGCGCAGAATTAGTGACGTTGGGAAGGTCCTCAAGACGCTGAAGGACGATAGGACCAAGCAGCTTCAAGACCAAGGCGTTGATGTAGAACGTATGAGCGTAGAAGATCAGTCAGAAGAGTCGCTGAAACTTCTGTGCCTTTTGCTACGCTCCACGGTGGAGGTCAGGTTGGCATCAGAATCCTCGGAGGAGTTGCGCATGGAAGCTGGAGTAGGGGGTGTTGATTACCTGGCGCGATCTGCAGCCCATGAGATGGGAGTGCCCGAGAATCTGCCTTGGGCCTCATAAATGTAATATGTAAAGATAGATATATTGAGCAATGATACCCAACTTAATTCTCAACCAACCTTAAAGCATTTTTATACTTGCTACTTTGATGGGTTATCACGTAGGTATTGACTTGTTGATGCACTTGCAGTATTATAGTGTATTTATGTGTCTATGGTATCTCCTGCTCATCAATCATGATCTTCCTCCGTTAACCCTGGACAACCCTCCATCTCCTTGTCAGGATATGTGTACTTGCACCAGAAGCAGTAGTTATACTCTTCTCTCAAGTAATTGACGATCTTTTGTAACCTCTCGACTGGCTCCAAAGCATTGAACTCGTCCAATTCTGGATCTTCTTCTTCCAGATCCTCGACCAGGGCATATTGTACGGGGTTCTTTCCCAACGCCTTCTTATCATCCTTATCCTCGTCCTCGTCATCGTAGGTTGGTAGCCTGGATAGACTCTGATGCAAATCATACCTCATTCTCCTATCCCGTTCTGCTTCCTCCCTTTTCCTCACAAGGCCCCTCCAAAGGATATTGGTAGTCTTCAACGGTTTTGACATCTTAGCACCCTTCCTCGGTGCCACCTCGCCACCAGCACCTGTAATCAATTCGTCCTCTTTCTCTGAGGCCATCCGTTCGGCAACCCTCATTGCAGTTCCGATTAAGTGCTCCAGTCGGCCTTCCTCGCGTTCGCGCCTAACCCTCTCTCTATACTCTCCTTCGTCGGCCTTAACCCTCTTCCCCTCCTTCTCGACTTCTTCCCTAAACCGGCGCTTCTTCTCGTTATCCATTCCTATTCCTCCCCTATCTTCCTTGATACTGATACCAACCGGTTCAGTCCGCGCATCAGCGTTGTCTCCCTTGCCTAATGCCTTTCCGGGCGTGAATCCCATCTTCGACATCATTGCCAAACCCTTGGACTTCTGTGTCGTTGGATTGGACAGTAGCGATCTCTGGAGAGCATCTTCTCGCGCAGCAGCTTCGTCAGCTTCGCGTTCAGCTTTGGGCTTGGTGTATGCGCGCGCTTCTGCTTCGCGCTGCAGGCGGTGGCGGCGTTGCGTATATGTTTCTTTGACTTTTGGGCCCGTGGGTTCTGCAATGGTCATAGACATGTAGTCATCTTCTTCATCCTCTGGGCTTCGAGGAGCTGCCTTGGGAGACTGGGAGGCTGCCATAGTGTATGACAGACAGTGAATTCAACGGATAATTGTTTGAAGATTGGTGTCACAACGTGAAGGTTCGCAAGCGTGGACTCGTTATGAAGCTCGATAGCCGCTCATTCCTTCTGTTCAAGTAAGGGAGAGGTGCACTGCAAAATCGCAGCAATGGAAAATAGCGCCCACGCCACAGCTACTCAATGCACGTATTGGTGGCTTTTTCCAGTTTTTTCCGTTGATGTTGCGGGGAATTCAATTATTTACACCTTGGATGTCGCGAGGCTGATGGTGGTGGTCGTTTCTTCGGTGGTCGCGCGAGGCTGGAGCTACCCCTGCAACGGCGCTAAAGCTGATAAAATCGCGATAAAGATTTCTGAGCATTTTTTTATTCTGTGTGTCTGTCTGGCAATTCACCACCAACCACAACAATGCCTCCTTCACAGCTCAAGAGGCTCAAGGCTTCCCTCAGAGAGCAGGGTATTGTTGGACCTCAGCAGTCAAAAAGTCAAAAGAAGAAAAATGCCCAAAATGGCACGAATAAGGATAAGAGAGTCAACCGGACCGCCGCTCTTGCGGGCATCCGCGAGCAATTCAATCCGTTCGAAATCAAGACAAACGCTAGAGGCCCTAAGTTTGAGGTTACAAATTCGAGGACTGTTGGCGGCGCATCAGGATCGAAGAGTGTAAAGAACCGACCTGGTGTGACGAAGGGATTGGGCGAAGAGAATCGTCGGAAAACTCTTCTTGTCGAGATGCAACGCCGCAATAAAGTCGGAGGAATCATGGATCGCCGTTTCGGAGAGAACGACCCTTCTATGGCGCCCGAGGACAAGATGTTGGAGCGTTTCACGCAGGAAATTCAAAGCCGGCACAAGAACAGCTCCGCGTTTGATCTGGAAGATGATGATTACGGAGATGGACTTGGCCTTACCCATATGGGAAAATCTCTGTCTCTCGATGGTCCCGATTTCGCAGACGACTTTGAAGAAGACGACTTGGAGTTGTCTGACGCCGAAGACCATCCATCTGATGAAGAACGCACTCTGAAGAGGCGGAGAGGCTCAGATGAAGGTGCTTCGGAAGATGAAGATGCAGAGGACAAGCCGGAACGTAAGAAGTCCAAGCAAGAAGTTATGAAGGAGCTTATTGCCAAATCCAAACTGCACAAGTACGAACGCCAGCAGGGCAAGGACGACGATGAAGATATCCGAGAAGAGCTGGACAAAGATATGGCTGAGATTCAGGCCTTATTAAGAGGAGTCCGACGCCCGCCTCCACCAAGGCCCGCCGAGGTCGCTGGCATGAACCCAGATAGGGCAGCGTTACTGAATGGTACGGACAAGGTTAAGTTCGATAAAGAATATGATCTTCGTCTGCGCCAGTTGGCACAAGACAAGAAGTCGGTGCCAACAGAGCGCTCCAAGACGGATGAGGAGAGGCTTGCGGACGAAGCTAGAAAACTCCAGGATTTGGAGAAGAGGAGGTTACGTCGCATGGAAGGAGAGGAAGAAGAGGAGGAGGAACCCAAACCTAATACTCAAGCTCCTGAAGGGGATGAAGCTGTTTACGACGAGGATGTTGATGAATTTGGCTTGGGTGCTGGCATTCAAGCTAAGCCCGCCCGGCCAAGTAATGCAGAGTTGGGGGTTGAAGACGAGGATGATTTCGTTCTTGATGATGATTTAATAGCAAGTGGCTCCGATGCCGACCTCTCCGAAGATGAAAGTGCTTCTGAAAACGGAGATGACGGAGAGGACGCGCCCGCGGATGATTTCTTGGATGGTCTTCTTACAACTGAGGAGGCCAAGAGGCCGGAATTCTTGACAGGAGCGAACGCACCGATTCCTGACAAGGATCTCCCAACGAACAATGGAGTCAATGGAAATCTTGCATACACGTTCCCGTGTCCGGAAGACCACGCCATGCTACTCGAAATCACCAAATCAACCGACATCCAAGATCTACCTACAGTGGTGAGGAGGATAAGAGCTCTTTATCATCCTCAGCTGAAGGCAGAGAACAAGGGCAAGCTCGCCGGGTTTACCGTCGCTCTTGTTGACCATGTGGCATACCTTGCAAACCAGCCAGAACTTCCACCATTTGACATCCTAGAGCAAGTCGTTCGACACATCCATTCATTGGCAAAGACCTACCCTGTCGGAACTGCAAATGCATTCCGCAAGCACTTGGGAGAGCTACATGAAACTCGTGCTCTGGCGCCAACTCGCGGAGATTTGGTGCTCCTCACTGCCATCAGCACCATCTTCCCAACTTCGGATCATTTCCATCAGACCGTTACCCCAGCGATGTTGAGCATTAACCGCTTCCTTGGGCAAAAGATTCCGCAAACTATCTCGGATTATGCCACTGGCGTGTACCTCTCTACTCTGGCGATCCAGTATCAAAGCTTCTCGAAGCGATACGTCCCTGAAGTCGGCGCCTTCCTCCTGAACACACTGTGTGCCCTTGCGCCTACAAAGATGGCCAAGATTCCAGCCAACTTCCCTTACCACGAGCCAAAGTTCGACTCGCGTCTTGACGCACTTCCAGAACAGAAGACAAGGATGTTGACTTTGATGGACTGCTCTGTCCAAGATCTCTCGCCCGAGGAAGAAACCGAGCTCAAGGCCGCCTTGTTAGAAACGAGCATCAAGCTCTTCGATGCAGCGGCAGATGTTTGGACTGAGAAGTCTGGATTCCCAGAGACTTTCAGTCCCGCTTTGAAGGTGTTGAAGCACCTAGGAAGCAAGGCATGCCGCGAACATCTCCCACGCAGCACAACTGTACGTTTGAATTATTTACTCTATTCCTTTCTATTCCTTTCCTTTCCTATCTATTTGTTGTTCTTTTTTGAATCAGCACGGATGTCAAATTACAATTCGGTCCTTCTTATGACTGTTGTTGCGCCGAAGATGTGCTTATATTGAGCTTGCCACTCGATACTTGAGACCCTTACCCGCAAGGGTTTGGGGCTCGTTGAGGGTGACCAAGCAGCAGTACCCAACTGGGTCGATGTGCCGCAAATCCGACCTTACTACCGGACGCGCAGCCATCGTAATGCAAACATTTCTACTCGAAATAACCAATCTGTAAACACCATTACAAAAAGGGTCCACTAACATGTCCCCAGGCTCTTGTGACGAGAACATCGACCAAGCTCACCGTACTCCTCAACCAAGCGCGCCTCGCCCGCCGCCCCCTCGAGCTCCACCACCACAAACCCCTCGCCATCAAGACCTCCATCCCTAAGTTCGAGGAGAGCTTCAACCCCGACAAGCACTACGACCCCGACCGTGAGCGCGCCGAGTCCTCCAAGCTCAAGGCAGAGCACAAGCGCGAGCGCAAGGGCGCCATGCGCGAGCTCCGCAAGGACGCGAACTTCATTGCTCGCGAGAGCCTTAAGGAGAAGAAGGAGCGTGATGCGGCATATGAGAAGAAGTACAAGAGGCTTGTGGCGGAGATTCAGGGCGAGGAGGGGAGGGAATCGAAGCAGTACGATAGGGAGAAGGAGCAGAGGAAGAAGTCGAGGAAGTGAGCGCGGAATGGGGGGGAAGGCGTGTGGTGTTTGGTGGGCGGTTTCTGTAGATACCCTACTCCTGGAGAGGAGATATTGGATAGCAAGGGAAAACCAGAGACTTGTGAAAGTAAACATTTTGATCACTTGACCACTTGTAATATGCCAGACCGTGATATAAACTCAGTATCAAGCACTAAGAAGAGGCTAAAAGCTACACCGCATCAAAATATAGTGGACCTCGCATATACCCCCACTAGTTGAGTGGATCTGCGAGTCTTGGGGGAGGAGAAATTTCTGTAAAAGCGTCACTTTCCCTCTCTTTAAGCATTTCTTGTCAAATATACGTTGTTGGCATGACAAAGAGCGACATGGATACACATATATGAAGGCACAAAAAGTCCAGTTATAAACCTCACAGGTATGTCGTTCCTCTCTGCTAACATTTAATTGTAGGTTGTATCCGTAAGTGCAAGTGGAGTAAGATATAACGGGAAAAAAAAAAAAAAAAAAAAAAAAAAAAAATAGGTGTAATCTGAAGATATACTCCAGGTGGGTGTCGAACCCACGACTTTCGCATCTCTACGAAGAAAGATCATATTAGGCAGCTTGCGCCGCAGAATATAAGAACGACACGCTAACCACTCTGTGGAAGAAACAAACGTTAGCATTCAGTATTCTGAAGGCAGTGGGCAGTTTAGGGTGTACTAACGCGTCACTGGAGTTTGTCTTGTTTGTTTAAATTAGCCAGACAATTTCGATATTTGTAGGACGATGAGACCCACACCATAAGCGGGGCTAAGCGAGAGCTCGCTTGTCACGCTAGGTCTGTTTACAGCATAATTATGCACTTATCGCAGGCGGTGAAGGGGGCAGAACCCACCGTTACTATGGATTTCGTCAGCCTTGCCTTCCATCTATTGAACAAGTCCAGTGCCTCAGTGACTACATGGACTATTGAAGCCTGTACAAGTCATCACCACCCACCAAAAGCGCATGTAGCCTCTTCAATATGGCGTCCCAGATCTCGGGCGAGAACCGAATCCTGGCCATCGGACTGGGCGTGTCCGTCGTTGCAGCGCTGGGGCTCATGCGATACATGCTCATCACCTTCCGTGACGCCGCCGAAGTCGAACAGCCAGCGCCAAAGACGCAGTACATTGACCAAAAGACCGAGGATGCGCTGATGCCCAGTACGCTCGAGAAGCTCATCAGCAGCCACAATAAGGATATACAGGGAGTTGCGTCGCGGATAGTTCTGGATAGGGCGCTTCACGATGTCGATACCATTGGCGGTTTACTGTGGGAGGTCACGAGCAAGGACCCCGAAAGACGGGAGAAAGCTTTGAGGGTCCTTCATCTGATCTGTGGCGAAAGTAATTAAACCCTCAAAATAATGAACGACAGTTCCTTTGCTAATCAGCGTTACAGGCTCCCTCGCCGATCGTTACACACACAGCGTCATCAAGGCACTCGTCGCAGCACTCAAGAATTTAGCTACAGAGATCGACTACCCAGTCTACGACAACGAATTCGACGCCTTCGACTTCCGCGACCCGGCCGAGAATGTGGCGCTCATGACACTAGAGCTGCTAATCAGCGAGCGCTTCGGGTCAGCGAAATTCCTAGCCAAGACGGGCTTTGTGGAACACTGGCTCGCGCGGCAGAACTGGGGCAGCACCCCGGAAGAGACACACAAGAATTTCCTCTGCCTATACCGCCTTCAGGGCGCGGGACGGGGTAATCCGCTGTCAAGCATTGTCAATAAGTTAGCGGGGCAGCAGCGCGGTGTTGAGAAGCTTGTTGCCGCGGGTCTGATTGCACGGCCGGAGTCTATAGATGTAGTTGGGTTTGATAAGGGATACAGTCTCTATGGCGAGAGTCCTGAGACGCCGTACTGGCAGAGCAGTGGGCCTAGTGGGGAGGTTGTCACATATAGTCTGGACGAGGTACTTGCGGCTACGAACAATGGCAGCGGCACGGTCGCTAGAGACTCGAGGAGGCCGGTGGAGCAGAGTGCAGAAGAGCGTCGTCTTAGGAGGCGCAATCGGGAGGTCATGGTTTTGAACGATGGTTCGCAGCCTTTAGCCATGACTGATATAATTGAACTTTAAGCCCATCAGCTTGCAGCAAAAAGCGTCGACGTGACCCATGAGCGATATAATTGAACTCTACGCCCATCAGCCGCAGCAAAGAGTATCGGCATCGGCGTGATTATGTCTTTGTGTCTAGAACCTCTCCTTTTTCGTGCCTCCAATTCCCATCTGTCTGTCCCTGAGTCGCAGCTGCTTTGACATAATCGTATTTTCTGCAGCTGCAAATATAAAATGAGATGACCATATGAGTGTCTGAGACACTGAAATGTTGAGATGATTGAAATGCTGACCAGACATGGAAATGCTGACCGTCGATGACTTCCCCTTTGGCATTTGGCGGTGAGATGCAGGGGCAGGGGCCAATTACTGCTTGGTGCGTGCCGCTCCCGCATATGCTGGTTACCTCGACCACATATGTACTACTGTATTGTTTTGTATGTAAATAATAGAAAAAAGGAAACCTTTCCCTTCAGCTCACAACAACAAGACAGCTTGCTGTATGGCATTTGCTCATAGTATGCTATTTTCCGACGATTTTTACGACATTTTAACGACAACTTTTCATTCCTTTGTTTGCAAGTTACTGTAGTTACGGCCCCTTGCATCCCCTCCGTTGAATCCACTGTGGAAAAGCTTTGGTCACGTTTCCCGTTGTGGTTGTGGTGTGTTGACGGCAGCGTACCGCCTCCCCGACGCGCGATCCCAAAACAAACGGCGACCGGCAAAATAAATAATAGGGACGAAACTCCAGTTCTCCAATGTCGACCCAAACACCCCCAACGCCGCGCCGCACTCTCCTCCGACCACGACCTTCTCTGACTAAAGTTTCCGGCGGCATTAATACAGTTTCGACTCCTAATCTTTCCAGTGCATATTCCAACGCCGCTGCCCCGCCTGTACCCACTCTTGGTGGCAGCAGGGTCGCTGGGCTCCTGGCGCGGAAGACATCACTCAGTGCGCTTACTCAGGGCTCTTTGGCCACGATCCCGGATGCCAGTGAAACTTACGGCTTGAGTACGGTACTGGACGAGGATTCCATCAACAGTGACAGACAGGGCAACATGACACCAAGGGGCGATGAGGGCGAGGTTGAGGTTGGGGAGCTGGTCGACGTACCTGGGAACATGCATGGAACTGTCAAGTTCTTGGGCACGGTGGCAGGCAAGAAGGGCGTGTTTGCAGGTGTAGAGCTGAGTGAAGAGTACTCTGCAAGGGGAAAGAACAACGGAGACGTTGATGGGTAAGCCTGCCGATCCGTGTCGCAAACGACGGCTTCTGACTTCTATCTAGTGTTTCGTACTTCAAGACCTCCATTCCGGGAGCTGGTATATTTCTCCCTATAGCGAGGGCCACCCGCCGGAGCTCACGATCGACTTCTGGGAGCTCCTTTCCTCATACCCCGACAACCCCTGGAAGCAGTCGGGGTCAGGGGTATCAAACATACACACCTCCAACGCCGTCTCTTCCGAACTTCAGCCAATCTTTAGGACCGGGGCGCGCACCAAGCCCGCAGTTTAAAAGGTCGAGACCATCACTTCCCAGGCCCGAATCACCTTTGCGACTGCCACAGGCCTCGCGGCCGTCGATCAGTGCTACACCTGGTCCCAAAGGCGCTCCACGTTATGCGCCTAGCCCGTCACCAGCGAAGTTCGGACAGAGTGTAAGAGGTACACGAGACACCGGTGGAGACCCGCCAAAGAAGCTTGCCTTTACCCCGAGAAACCCTATAAAATCGAGTGGTGTTGGACCACGGAGTGCGTCTGCCCTTGGTGGCGCGCCTATGAACTATAGCGACGATGAAACTACACCGATCGGCACTGCCAGGACCACGAATAATAACGACAGCTTAGGCTCTACCTCCTCCTTCAATGCCAAGTTGCGCCCTGCCGAAACGAGAGCGAAAGAACATGAAGAGGAACTCCAAAGGCTGCGAACACAGCTGGAGGAACGAGACAAACAGCTGAAGGAGCAAGCCACCAGCCTTGCAGAGATGGAGAACAGCTTGGCTGAGGTTCAGTCATTAATGGGTGGATCAGATGCCGGTAGCAAGAACAGGGGCAGCATGGAGGATCGAGACACTTCGCAACTGCGCACACTGCTTCGTGAGAAGAACGAGAAGATCGCCATGCTTACGTCCGAGTTTGATGCACACAGAGCGGATTTCAGGAGTACAATCGACACACTGGAAATGGCAAGTAATGAGACTGAGCGTGTCTACGAGAAGCGGGTTGAGGACCTCGTGCAGGAGCTCAGAGAGCACCAGGACCGAAGCGATGACGTGCACAGCGTCGCAGCTCAACTGAAGCAGCTGGAAGAACTTGTCCAGGAGCTCGAGGAGGGCCTAGAGGATGCTCGGCGCGGAGAATCTGAAGCGCGTGGAGAAGTCGAGTTTCTGCGAGGCGAGGTGGAGCGCGGTCGTGCAGAGCTGCGCCGGGAGCGTGAGAAGGCAGCAGCTGTTGCTCAAGAGGCGCCGCGCCAAAACGAAGCCTCATCGGGGTCAAAGGAACTGGAGCAGCGTGACGACGAGATCCGCGGCCTGAAAGCAATCATTCACTCTCTCAGCCGCGACCAGATGCCGGACGCTGATCCTCAAAAGACCCCCACACAGCGACATGGTAGTGTTGGCAGTCGTAAGAAGTCCGAATCTGCAGAGGACCGCCAGGCACGGGAAGCTTTGGAAGCTGAAGTTGCCGAGCTCCGCCGCACAATCGAGTCGAAATCCAGCCGTGAGGAGGAGCTCCAACGTGAAGTGGATGAACTTAAGAGAGGCAGCACCGTTGGCTCGTTCAAGAGCCAACGCGCCAGCGCTTTGACGATTGGAAGCACCGGCACCGTCACAGCAGACAAACTCAGCAAAGACGTCCGAACCTCTGTTGGAAGCTGGCGCGACAGGCCACCCGGATCGCCCGAAACGCACAGACGAGGCAACACCCTCGATACGATGGCGGAAAGCGATACATACTCTGCCACAACGGAGGGCAGCGTACTCTGGTGCGAGATCTGCGAGACTAGCGGCCACGACATCCTCACATGCACAAACATGTTTGGCGCGAAGTCAGGGTCGGCGACCAACAACAACACCGGATCTCATCTTGCGAATAACCCGAACCCTCCTGCGCCCGCGCGCAACGGAAGGGATATCTCGAGGGAGGGACTGAAGCCGTACCCGCCGAAGACGGAGAACTATAGACCGGCGCCGCTGTCGCCGGCGAAGAAGCCAAGTGCACCTCCTGTATCCATCCTCCCGAACCCGTCGATCGATGGGCCGGTGGCGGGGAAGGAGAGTGGGGTGATTGATGTGAATAGATGGTGTGCACTCTGCGAGCGCGACGGGCACGAGAGCGTGGACTGCCCCTTTGAAGATGCCTTCTGAAGAGGGGGTGGTGGTGATGAACGTTCACTTGATGGATGAACCTTTTTTTCTTTTGTTATCCCTTTTCGTTTCGTATACTCTACTGGAGGACTTTTGGTCCAGTTCAGGGACAGGCTACTTTCTTGAAAGCAACGAGTTAGTCAGATTTATAGCGTTGCGATGTGATACCACTGATGGCTGGACTGGACTGTATGATTTTTTGTTTTTTATGATGATGGATGGGCTACACATATGATGGGGGGGGGTGTGGATGGTGGTGGCTCGTATATAATGAATCACTCGAATTAATGTTTTAAACTCCCGATTGAGATGATTTGTGTTATGTTTCTTTTGGTATACTATGCGACGACAAGCGGGTTGCGGCTTTGAACCTCGAGAAGTATAAGTAGTCGCTGTCCCTCGCTCATCTATCCGCGCTCTCCCTTGCGGTTAGTCACAGAGCCCTCAAGACAATTCTGTAAAGCACTGATTACGAAGTATCACTTGCTACAAGTTTGGAAGGACACAACATTCCATTCGTAAGAAAAAGCATCATCCCATTTGCCTCAAAACTTCATAAAACAAACCCTAATAAAATTGAGGACCATGTCAGCAAACAAGGTCGTACCACCTCTTCCACGTAGGCCACCCCTCTTTCTCCTGCCTTTCTGCCTTCAATATATTCCCTAGATTAAATTCCCGTATCCCCGTCTGGAGATCTATATCCCTCAGCCTCCACACCTTGGTCTTATACCACCACTTATAGCCCCCATACATGACTAGCACGATCGGGACCGCTAGATATGCTAAGAAAAAGCTCTCCACCTGCCCTTTCACGCCGATCTCGCCGTAATTGGTGGGCCACGCGCCCGTCCAGAACTGCGCCGCCAGGACGAGCACACATAAGATGAAGCCTACCCAGCTCCCCGCTACTCCCGGCTGCGACACGAACGCTAGCTCGTCGAGGTTGTGGCGCTGCAGCGCCCAGGCGCGCCGGAACCGTATGTGCGACAGGCAGATGGAGCCCCAGGTGAAAATGCTAGAGAGACCGGAGAGGGCGAGCATCCAGCTAAGCACCGTGCTCTGCCGCCCGCTTTCAGTGGCGTAGGCAACAAGGCCTAGGGCGATGGCGATGGCGATGGCGACGATGGGACGACCTTTGCGGTCAACGTAGCCCAGGATCTTAGGTGCATGGCCCTGGTCAGCTAGCGCTGCTAAGGTGCGCGTACTGCCAAAAACGGCGCTGTTACCGACAGATAGTATGGCGATTAAAATCACGACGTTCATTACAGAGGGTAGGACGGTAATACCAGCGTCTTCAATGGCGATAACGAAGGGCGAGGCGGCTGCGGTGGCGTTGGTGTGGGCGTTGGCGGCACCGTTGCCTTCGTCGAGGTTGAGGAGTCGCTTGTCATCGTGTGCTACTAGGAGACCCACCAGTGTTAAGCTCACGATGTAAAATAAGGTGATACGCCAGAAAACCTGTTTGATGGCAGTCGGTAAGCTCTTTCTCGGATTTGCCGTCTCCGCCGCTGCGAGGCCTATTAATTCCGTGCCTGAGAAGGCGAATGCAGCGGTCACGAAGACGGAGCAGAGGCCCTTAAAGCCGTTGTTGAAGGGACCCGGCTCAACCCAGAATTTTCCGCCGATGTAGCCGCCGTTGGGGTTGCCGGCGCAGTTGATGATGATGCCAAGGATGATGAAGCCGATCACTGCAATGACTTTGACAAGGGAGAAAACAAACTCGGCTTCGCCATAGCCCTTAACGCCGAAGAGGTTTATTGTGATAATGAGAGCGAGGAAAATGGTAACAAAGATGGACCGGCGGAGCTGTTTATTCCAGAAATTGATAGTTATGCTAGCGGCGACGATTTCGATTGGGAGAATAATAAGCCATTGCATTGCATAGCTAGTGTTGTAAGTATCTTTTACCTAGAAAAGTCATGGGTACGAGACTTACATCCAACCCATAGCAAAACCCCATGCTGGATCAAGAAATCTCGTCGAATACGCTGAGAAAGAGCCAGCTACCGGATATAAGACAGCCATCTCACCTAGAGCATGCACCGTACAAAATAGCATAACCCCGATAAGTGAGAACGCTATCAGTAATGATGCCGGCCCACCCTCATGCAACATCCCTCCACTTGCAACAAATAATCCCGTTCCTATTCCTAGTTAGCTACTTCCATTTCTTGTTACACTCCCATTATAGCATCCTAACTCACCAATACTCCCTCCAATTGCAATCATCTGCAGATGCCTCCCCTTCAATTTTCTTACTAGCGCTGTATTTGCCGTAGCTAATACCGCCTCGTGCGGATCGAAGGCACCATTATGGTTATATCGGTTATTGGAATTAATAGCCAGGTTAATGGCACGTCGATTTGGGTCCCTCTTGAAGCTATCCACGAACCGCTTATAGAAACTCGGATGCCGCTCATGAAAATCACTATACCGAGACTTGCCGCTAGGGAACTGCGTTAAGCCGCCATAATAGCCCAGCGAGTTGGAGGTGAGTGAGGAGGGGTTCGAGACGTCTTCGCGGTAGTCATGGTGTGAGTGGAACGAGTGTAATTTAGGCATCGTGAGTTTAGCTCAGTACGGGCTAGGATTTGGTGGAAATGCCTTCGATTTTCTTACTAGCGCGGAGGGTGTTTGTAGTTTAACCATGTGTTAGGTTTATTTTAATTAGCAGTTACGTCTAATATATATATGTGTTGAGATGTCGAATGAGTTTGAGGAGACTTAGTACATGTAAAGGTAGATATGGTAAAAGGGCTAGCTCTTTAAAGTCGCTCAACCAAGAGGTCAATTCCCCTAGCAGAAATTAGTCGTCCTGACCGTTATTCTGCAAGTGTAAGCTTAAGACATCTACCCTACACCACCCCGTACTCGTTAAATAGAGTGTGAAAAGCAAATTGTTTCTTGCTGAAGAAGATGCAACAGTCGTAAACGTCGTACTATAAGTGCTGTTGTGTTAAAGGCTGCAGCTCTTTGCAATCTAAGTCGTTAATGCCAGAATAAGAGAGAGAAGGGAGACTAAGATATTTAGCAACAGCAAGACAGCAAGAGAGCACTTATATTACGTATGATCTATGTCATCATATATACCTTACATAATATATGCACCTACTTCGAGCAACAAGCTACCTAAGCGAACCGCAGCTAAATTCCGATCAATGACGAGTGAGGTGCAGGGAAAAATACTTTAGGGGTACTTGTTAATATCCAAATACTAACTAATTATGATTTTAAGACTCGTGAATAGGCCCTATGAGTAGCGAGCGTATTATCTAGGATATGAAGTTGACTTATAATAGTACAGATATATTAGCGCAATGCAGGCGAAACTAAAGTAGGATTATGTGTAGCGTAATCAATACCTAGTGATAGTGTTGAAACCACAAATGGGAGTAGCGGCGATTCAGGTGGATTGAAAATCGGCAAGCGAGCTGCGTAAAATAGCGACGAAAGCTGCCCCTTGTAGCAGCCTCCTAGCCGTCACATCGTTAAATGGAGTAAACTATGAGATGGCAAGTATAGCGCAGACTTGAGCGTCCTCGCTTGTGTAAGTTTAACGCCTTTACAGAAGAGTTTGTCATGATTTACAGCGCCAATTATACAGATTCCCTTTCAGACTTTAGATACATATCAACCGCCTCTAGCATACGTCCGGCATTGCCACCCTTCTCATCGAGTAAGGAAAACGTCCATATGTCTCCTTAAGTCTATTTAAAGTTCTTGTTGTGATTTAAAACGCAATGAATTTCGTATTCTGTGTACATCAAGTATTCTCATCAGATTTGTAGTTAATGTTAGCAACATAGAATACAAACTAAAAACGAATCCTGCCACTAGTCGCTTAAATGTTAGCTCGAGCATTACAAAATATGAAGGGATGAAGTAGAACTAGAAATTGATACAGTAAACTAAACCTATAGACCTAAACAATAGTTAATGTACGTGATAGCCATATCTCAGAAGTCTTTATAGTCTCTAGAAGTACCCCACTTCCAATTCTTTGAAACTCGTTTGCAGTCTGATTTTTAAATCTGAGAATTAAGCCATGCGCTTGTCTCTTAGCTTCGCCTTTGGATTCTTGTGCAGAGGATGCGACGTGAAGAAATATAAGAGATTCATGGCAAACAGCAGGTGCCTTACAGCAGGGCCGTTTATCAAATGCTTCAACGTTACATTTGTAAGGCCTACACAAAAATTCACAATTCTCTGCTATCCCATGATCACAACCGTTATCTGAATCATCTTCTAGCAAAGACACCGGCTGACAATCAAAGAAGTGGTCGGGAATATGACATGAACATACTTCTCGACATGGACCACGAATTTGTAAACGTCCACTCTCCACCTGTCCAAAAGGATCATTTTTGATGTTCATAACTGTTACATCAACAACTTCTGCGATAGGGGTGCCAGCAGCAAGATCAAACATAACGTAGTCAGAATGTTCGGTACGCTTCCATGACACAGAAAAGTCTATGCTGGCCCAACTCCAAGATGGTGCTATATAAATATTGCGTCTGATAGCTCCCTTCTTTGGGCTGTGCCATAACAAGTCGGTATGGATAGTATTGAGCCATAACCCTGCAATATATTTATATTGAAAGTGCCGCTGGACCTCTTTAGCTAGACCAGAAATTGCGGGAAGTATGTCAGTCTCATAGGTGATTTTTCGAGAAACGAATTCCTCGACGAGAAAGTACCAAAAAGCTCGACGCTGCCTTTGAAGGCTAGGGATGTTAAAAAATGAGGCTTCTTTTGTGATAAGGAAGTTGGAATTGCCAACCTGCCACATTGTATTATTAGGCCTTCGACGAGAGCAAAATGCATCGGGATCTCGTTCATTGCACTCATGCTCGTGACACCGCCACCATATTTGCCCTTTCGCGAACCGAATAACTCGATGAGCTAATATAGTCTCTTGAAAGGTCCATGCTCGAGAACTCAATGGCCCACGGAAAGGACGGCCACCAAAATTATTACGGCCGACGAGTATGCTACCCTTCAGATTCAGTTCTTCACTGTGACAGGAAACTCTGAATAGCCGACGTCGAGATTTCGAGGTACCCTGGTACAATCCGATATTTGGGTTATCGGATGCTTCAGCAGCTATAGTAAGTGATGAGTTTTTGAAGATGTTTCCCATATTCGCTGATTCGTTTACCCAATCATTATAAGAGTCTTGTACAATACACAAGGAATCTACCCAAAGATATCGATATCCTAGGCCCCTAGTGAAGTGAATAGCATCCTTAAAAAGAGGTGGCAATTCAGATGTCCGAATTTGTTTTTGTCGTTCGTCTAGATTTACGCTTTCAGTTTTGACTGGGACAGCTTGTCCCCAACAGTAACTCAAGGTCAACCATTTCCCAAGGCGACCATCTGAGAGGAAGAGAAATGGCTCATGATCCGCATCGCCAACATCGATCAGTCTGGTGGGCAAGACATTTTCTTCATCTTGACATGAGCTGTGCTCTTTGCGACACCGCTCTAGCCATTTGGAAATCTGCGTCCTGACCCCAGAAGACCATGCGTCCTCGTGTGTAGGTCTAGTCCAGATAAGACAGGCTAGAGGGTCATCTATGGAATATTAATATTAACATCTCATTGACCTGGTGCTAGTTTCCGATGGCATATTGGATCATAAACACCTACCAGCTGTAGTACAGACGTCCATATACGCAATATATGGTATCTCTAAGTCTCCCTGAATCCAAACCAGCGCCATATTATGTTCATCGAACAGGCATCTAATCTGGTCGCCATATGCTCGGTACTTGTCGTTATATGTACCGGGCGGCTCTTTGTTCTCCCTTTGACGGCGGATCTCGATGCATATTCCACATCGAAGGTCGGCAGAGGCAACAATCTCGCCGTAGTTGACATAGTGCAATATCCCTCCCTCACTCTTCGCAACATCAAGATCAAAATTATTGCAGAAATCAACGCAAGCGTCACAAAACATTGCTAATTTTTCTGTCGCAACGATCTGTGCGCGGTGCAGTGTCTCAGTATAATTCATAAAATCCAAGGGATGGTTGTTATGCCTGCTGCCTGAGTATGCTGCCTAAGTATGCCTGGTGCTATGAATACACCCTTATCAACCCCAACAACTCTAAACAATTTGCCTTCGGGCACTTTGGTCAATTTGAAACGAGTAAGTTCCCGAAACCACGTGATTTCAACTCATAACAAATGCTAACGGTTCAATAGTACAGAGAAGATTAGCATGGCCCCTGCACTAAGGATGACACGCTCAATCAAAGAGAAGCTACCAATTTTTTTGCATTTTGTTTTGAGTTTCTATTTACTTTACGAAGCTATCTCGTTTTGAGATGAAGGAAGGTTCGCTCTTGCCGTCTATTAGCTGTTTATTCGATCTTGCGTTTTTTTGGGGGGTTTTTTGGCCTTTTGGCCGCTTGATATTCGCTAAGCCTCGCCTACCGTCTGGGTCCAGGCAGCATTTCTACCAGAGCATTGACGAAAGGGCTGACCATAGCTGTCACATTTATATTTATCTATAATTATACGATTGCAAAGGACGGTAATACAGCTAATTATATTTCCTACAATTCAGCTATATAGTAGACCCTCTCTGTAGAGTTCTACGAACTCCTTTCTGAAATATCGTAGAGCTATCATTGGGGCGGGCTGGGCCGTGCACAGCGGGAACGTCGCGGGTTACAGTGACGACTGCGCCAGGCAAGGTTGCGGCTGAGGATTACTTTCTTGAAGATCATCCCAATCCCTCACCAAACTTTTTGATTTACAACGGCTATAATTAGAATACGCCCAAAATAACATTGAGGTCTCTCCCAGCACGTCTGCGACCATTGCCGTAACATATTGCTCGAGATAACGACCCATCTCGGCCTTTCAATTGCTCTTGGAGCGCCGTCGGCTTCGATACCATACTACTGAACGCGTGGCTTCTACAGCTCAATCACCATGGCGCAATACGTCCTCGACCTCATCTATACCCTCACAAACTGCATGTCATGCTTCCCCGGATCGCCCACACTCAAGATCAACAGCAGGAGCTTCAAGATCCTCCGGCTGCTTGGAGAGGTACGCCCCCCCCGTCCCCAAACCCCTCCTATTCCGGCACAGCTAACGCAAACACAGGGTGGATTCTCCTATGTCTACCTCGTCCAAGATACGTCGAATGAGGCGCTCTACGCCCTGAAAAAGATCCGCTGCCCCTTCGGCCAAGAATCCGTTGCGCAAGCAATGAAGGAAGTCGAAGCCTACGCGCTCTTCACACCCCACCAGAACATCATCCACGCCATCGACCACTCCATCTCAGCCGACCGATCCGACCCGAGCGCGAAGACAGTATACATCCTGCTACCCTACTACCGCCGCGGCAACCTCCAGGACCTCATCAATGCCAACCTGGTCAACCACGCCAAGTTCCCCGAGAAGAAGCTCATGGTCCTGTTCCTGGGCGTGTGCAAGGCGCTCAAGGCGATGCACGAGTATAAAGTCGGAGGAAAGGGCGCGGGCAAGGCGAAGAGGTTACGGGCTGAGGCGGCGGAGGCGGACGAGGATGCAGCGCAGGCTGCAGGGGGTGGGAGGAGGAGAGGCAGAGGCGACGAGTCGGATCGCGAGCAGGAGGAGCCATTGATGGATGACGAGGTGACACAGAGCCAGGAGGGTGTTGCGCCCGGAGGCGCTCGCGCATACGCACATCGTGATATTAAGCCAGGTAAGCATTCTTGATCTGTGAGATACATGGCCATGTCTAACGCGCAACAGGAAATATCATGATCGACGACGACGGCACACAGCCCATCCTCATGGATCTCGGCTCCCTCCAACCCTCGCCCACACCCGTGACATCGCGCTCCCTCGCCCTCGCCATCCAAGACCAAGCTGCCGAGCACTCCACGATGCCCTACCGCGCGCCCGAGCTCTTCGACGTCAAGACCGGCTCGACGATCGACACCAAGGTCGACATCTGGTCGCTAGGCTGCACTCTGTACGCGTGTCTAGTCGGCAAGTCGCCGTTTGAGATGCGCTCTGATGAGACGGGTGGGAGTCTGAGTATCTGCGTGTTGAGCGGGGATTGGCGATTCCCTGATGAGGGCGCGGGGGGGCAGAAGAAGGGGAAGAATCAGGCGGGGCAGGAGGAGGATACGGGGATTCATGATGGGATTAGGGAGGTGGTGAGGGCGTGCTTGAAGGTGGAGCCGGGGGAGAGGCCGGATGTGGAGCAGTTGATGGAGATGGTGGAGAGGGTTATTGAGGATTTACCTGAGGATGGGGCGACGATTTGAGGGGGATGTGGCGGGGTGAGGTTGGAGTGAGATGGGTGTGAGGTGGCTGTGTTGTATTATACTGTGTATTTTCTTGATGGGATGGCGTTCGATACCTGCGCGGATAGCAGAGGCTCATCCGCTTTTCTTTCTTGTCGAACATATTAACTGCAGATAGGAAGCTATGATGAGATGGGTGGGAAGAATGATGAAATCAATTTGGAGCAAAGCCCACCTTCCATATTGAAGGTCCATGTTTGTGAGGCTTGGTACAAGGCAGATGTTGTAAACCCATGGTAATGCCATGGTAGGTTACTGAACATGTGAGGCCTTTTCATTATATGCAAAAGCAAAGGGCAATGCTACTGATCTCAGGGAGACCCCCGGAACCCCAAGACTTCGATGACCATCAAATCAAGCGAACAGAAGCTCAGTGGCTATTGCTGGTTTCTCGGCCAGCTCTGAAAGCTTTAATGTCATTTGATCTTATGGCAGAGAGAGGAGATCTGGTTCTCACTGTTTGGTAGCTGTTGTCACTGAAGGGGATCTAGTTCTCACCATTGGATTGCTGTCACTGAAGATGTGGTTCTCACCACTGAGATATTGTCACCGAGGAAGATACTGAAGTCTCTTGGCTAAAGGTAGTTTCCTTGACGGTAGTATCGAACATACTTTAAAATAACGAGAGAGATCTCGATCTTGCCATCTTGGCCAGCGCTGACCTTAATGTGATGAAGCTCCAGGCTCGTTTGACGGTACGAAAAATATATATATCACAAAGGCAGAGTCAGGTAAGCCAAATAAACTCAAATTTTCTACAACTAACATTATCCAAAACGCAGAAAACAAAATACACAAATGAACGCGACTAAAACAACAAAAAGGACAACTCAAACGCAGAATGAAAGTCTATGGAAAGCACAAAGAACCCTCTTCTTATATAGCACAAACTGCAACCGCACGCGCGCAAATGCTAAACAAACAACCCGCGTCTTAAAACTCAAAACACCTAAACAAAGCCACCCCGCCTTCTTGTTCTTACTTTCGACCGTTTCGGTTCTTCCTCCCCCTTACACTCCAGAGGCGGGCTTTCTCGCACTGGGCAAAATGGCCTCTCGATTGGCGTCTCGTGGTGCTTTCCCTTCTTTGAGGCACGTTCCTCGTCCGACTCGGTGGTTCTCTTTCGCTTTGTCCCTGCGCTTTTCTCTGCCTTCACAGGTTCCTTCAATATGCTGTCCCGTTTGTGTGGGATTCTTGGTGGCAACTTGCACATAGGAGTCTCGTCGCTCTTCTTTGTCGACTCGCTTTGTTCGGGCGTCTTGAAGCACACGCGCTTGACCCTTTTCTTCGCCTTCGGAGGGTCCTTGAGCACGGTCTTCTCTGCGCGTCTAGTGCTACGGGTATCTTGGGTTCTTGGGCCTGGGCAGCTAATTATAGTGCTACGGGGGTCGTAGTCTGGCCCTGGGCAGATGATCCTAGTACCACCAGCGCCCTCGTCAAGTTTGGCCTTCTTAGGGTGCGTTTGCTCTGGAGAGACTTCGGCCTTGCGCTTCTTCCCAGAGCGTGTCTTCGCCGTTATAGGATCCTGTGGCACGGACACAGCCGTCCTTGCGCCTATGTCCCAGCGATTTGGATCATAGCTTGGTGGCCACCAGCATCTAATTGGAGGGAGCCTAGAATCGTCTTCATCATCGGTCTCCGGCGGCGGCGTTTGCTCGGGAGAGTCTTCAGCCTTGAGCTTCTTCCCGGCAGTCTTATTTGCGTCAGATGGGGAGGTTTTGACGATGGAGCGTCCGCTGGGAATATTGGCTGTTTTATTAGCTAAGGCTGGCGGAGGCTTCGGTATGCAGCGCTGTTTATAGCAGCCAACAGGAGAGTCTGGCGCGACACAGCAAAACATGAATGGATTGATGGGCTCCTCGCCATCCTCCTTTTCTGCATCAGCCTCACTCTCGGTGGTATCCGTATTCGTTTCAGAAGTAGAAGCCTCATCTTCGGGGACATAGTCTTCTTTGTCTTCGCTGTCTGGATCACTGTCGTCCTTCGGCTCATCGCCTTTCTCCTGGTCAGGCTCAGACTCCGGTTCGTCACCATTCTCCTCATTCGGTTCGTCCGGTCCGTCCTCAGTATCCTCAGTCTCCGGCTCATCCCCGCCTTCCAGACCCTTGTTATACTCATCACTAGTATCCTCACCACTATCAGCCTCCTCCGTCCCGCCCTCCGGGGACTCATAACCAATCGCCTCTGTAAGATCGTCCAAAGCCGCCTTTTCCTCGCGCATCTTCATCCATTGGTCTACAAATCCCCCCTTCCTGACGAAGTTAAACAGCTCCGTACTCTGTTTCTCGCCAAGCGCCTCCCAATCCACGCCCAGCAGCCGCCTTTGGAGCTCGGTGCCGGTGATCTTGGGAGTATCGTCATAAATGCCATCGTCGCCCGGATCAATGCTGGTAGGCGCATCAGGTATATTGACGCCACCTCCACCACCATCGCCAGGCCCTGTAGCACCAGTCGGACCACCGGCCT
Organism: Pseudogymnoascus sp. VKM F-4516 (FW-969); assembly: GCA_000750815.1. Classification (NCBI taxonomy): domain Eukaryota; kingdom Fungi; phylum Ascomycota; class Leotiomycetes; order Thelebolales; family Thelebolaceae; genus Pseudogymnoascus; species Pseudogymnoascus sp. VKM F-4516 (FW-969). The sequence continues at coordinate 8,695 of JPJZ01001152.1, read as the reverse complement.
TGCCGCCTTTGCCTCCACTTCCAGCACCGCTCTTGCTTTTAGTCTTGTTACCGCCACTCTTGGCGCTTTGCCACTCTTCTTCAGACGAAACCGACTCAGCAATAGGCCCATCTGCGCCAGCCTTTTTCGCTGCTTCCTCGTCCGCTTTCTTCTTTGCCTCCTCCTCAGATTCCTTCTTTGCCTTCTCTGCAGCTTCAAGGGCTTTAACAGCTTCAAGAGCTTTGGCGGCTTCAACCGCCTCGATAGCAGCAGCTGCCGCCGCAGCCTCCGCTGCTGCTGCCTTCTCGGCCTTCTCCTTCGCTTTCCGTGCCTCTCTCTCCTTCTTCGCCTCTCTTTTCTTAGGGCCCTTCTTCGTCTTGTTGTCCTCCTTAGGGCCATCCTTCTTCGGATTATTACCCTGCGGATCATCACCCTTCGGATCATCACCTTTTGGATCATCATCTTTTGGATCATCATCTTTCGGGTCATCATCCTTCGGGTCCTCCGTCTCCTCTGTAGGTACATCGCTCCCCTTCTTCTTCTTCTTCTTACTCTGTGATTCACGCTCATTACGAGCCTTCACCACGCTGGCTTCAATGGCGGCAGTCTCCTCAGCTGTAGGTAGCTCGGCGAGACCCCTGGAAGCGAGCGCGGTCGCGTCAACAGCGGCTTGGACGGCAGGGTCGGCGCGGGCATCGGCGCGGGTAATGCGTGTTACTGTTGGGTCGCGGGCGACCTTGGATCTTGCGCGGGGAGGCATTTTGTGTTGTGCTGTGTTGTGTGGTGGTGTATGGGAAATGGCGATGTTCAAGAACCGAGTATCAAACTCGCTTCAGGGAATGGAATAGAGGCAACGAGTATCAAACTCTGTTGGCGAATTGGGGAATATGGCAGGGGCAGAAATGTATGATTTTTTTTACCTCGATACTCGGATGAAAGTTGGGCATAATAAGTGCGAATTGTGAATCGTGGATGAAAGCGGGTGGCTGAGGAAACGCTTCATGAAAGGGGGAGGAAAGGGGGTTGAAAGAGCGAGTCAGCGGACGATAAGGGATTCTATGCAACATAAGGCGAGGGCTGGTTTCAGACCTGGATGGGGTGGGATTTAATAATTCAGAGGCTTTGTTTGGAGGGATGGTACGCCGGATAGGGACGGCGGTTTCTTTGATGGGTATTTTACAAAAAGGATAAAGGGGCTAGAGATGGCAGTGCAAATACTTCGAAACATGAAAGTCTATCATAACCCACTCAAACCAAAAATTAGTTGTCAATGAAGAAGAATATTAATTCTATTTTTGTGTCGCTCCAAAGTCCTATATAATTGCCGTTACACAGTTGAGGATGAACACAGGCTGCAAACAGAACGCAGTTGACGAAGACTTACGCCACCTTCTCGTCGTCTCTTCTGTCTCTCACCTACCGTCGCCTCTCCCCGCCCCTGCCATCTTCTCACCGCCGCCTCTCACCACCTTTATCCTCTTCTCGCCGTCCCTGCCCCATTCCAGCCATCTCTACCCTCTTTTCACCGCCGTTACCCTCTCCTCTCCGCATCTACCCTGTTCTCACAGCCTCCCAACCCCGCCGCCGCCCATCTTCCCACCGCTTCCTTCTCACCATCTCTACCCTCTTCTCACCGCTACCTCCCCACTGCCGCCCCTCTTCCTCTCGCCACCTCTCCCACATGTAACGAGTGCAAGAGAGCAACAAGTAACGCTTGCCCAGTCATCCCGAAACAAACCTCGTCGGCTAGTATACATCCATGCATTAGGAGATCGTTTAGCTGCGTAGCAGCGTGTCTAATAGCTGTTGCCTGTGGAATGTCCAGTGGCTTCGAGCAAAATTTGAGAGACTATCGTGCCGTACATCATCATGGGGAAGATGGGCCTAAGTCCGACAATAGCCCTTGAATTTATTTTATCAAGAGTTAGATCTCACCGAATCATTACCTTCATCTCCAGCCCCGTCAGCCATCCATTGCCGCCCTCTGACCGCGGGATTGGCCGCCTTTAATTTCTTTAATCGCTCATTAGTGATCCTGAAAGAGATTTTATATCCCAGAGTAACTAGGCGAGCAGCAACGTACAACAAACACTATCTCTTGCACTATCGGCCTACATAGACATATATCAATGTGGTAAAAAGGTCACGAAGGAGAAGGATATACTCTACATTCTACGAAACAAGGATCAGCTTATTGCAGCAGTGGTTGATGAATACCTTCAATAGGATTGGTTAGAGCAAGGGAAAAAAGTGAGTGAAATGCTCGTGCAATAAGAAAAGATGGTCTATTGTGCTGCACACCATTTCATAGATAAGAAAAAAAGCATCAGTACAATACCAAGAACATAGCCAACTACAGGAGAGTACTAGTCCGCAAGGTGCTAAATTAGCAATAGCATAGGATAGGGGGACAGGGAAGGTAGCAGACAAGAGAACCATAAGAAGGGGATAAATAAGGAAGTGGATGGCAAAAATGGAAAAGTTAGAATAGATGGCCATGATACAGGAAATCAGAAGACAATGATTGATGAAAATCAGGTAACTGAAGATGAGAAAAAAGTGAAAAAAAAGCCGAAGCTGGGGGATCAAACAAAGACGGTCCAGGAAGCAAATAAGTAGATCAAATTAACATCCCACAAGTAGGACCTAGATTGCTTTATCGTTGTTAAACGTCCTGTCTTCTACTATCCATATGTTTGAGATTAGTATATAGCCTTTAACCCTTCTTTAAATCCGATTATGGAAACTCTCGCAGATACGTATCTTAAGACAAGCATTTAGTTCCAAACACAGCTTGGCTGTTGATATTCAGAAGGTAACCGAAGAATTCTTGTCCTGTTCTCTACTGTCCATTTATTTGAGACGCATAGAGAAACTCCATTGAGAAGACACCGGAACCCTTGAAGAACTGCTTGACATTGTGTTGGCACGCTGGCACAGGAAGTTTAGTGAAAGCCGAGCAATTTGGATCTGTGCACCGTGGAAGTGGTGGGAATGGGAATTTGGTCATTGAGGCTTTGTCCCGAAATGCGATGTCGCATTCCATTTCCCACCTCTTATAGTCTGCTTTGAGTTTTGTTTGCCGCATCACTTCCTCCCTCTGTAGCTTGTCTTTTATATCTTGTTCTCGTCGAGCTTGTTGTAGTTTGGCCGCTTCTAATGTTGCTGCGTCTGCGACTTTCTTCGCGCGGAGTTCAGCGAGACGCGCCGCACGTCGCTTTATCTCGTCGTTCCTCCATTGTTCTTCAAATTTCCTCCTTCGACTCTCTCTGTAAATCTTCCAAAGCTGAGGCAAGCCCCAATATCCCACACGCCCAATGATTCTGATACCAATAACAATCACTACAACAATAATATACCACTTAAAGATAAAGAGGCATATGGATAGAATAAAAAGCAGAAAGTCTCCAATTCTTGAGGCTTTCCATACAACGGCTATCGCTTGGCCAACCCCTCCGAGAATGTCTCGTAGCAGTTTCCAGTAATCCAACTCGTTGGTGGTGAGCCTGGCCGCTAATACACCTGTAGTCGTATTGGATGTAGCACTCTGAACAGGACGCATTTCGACCAAATTCGAGTCGTGGTTGAGAATTCTGCGGTGGCGGGATGGATTCGATCTCCCGTGATGGAATTTCAGGTGGGGTGTCAGCAATCTACGACGTCGATACCGTGGTTGTGAAGGGAGGAGTGACAGCGCTCCAATGCCCAGGCACCAGTGTGTTGTGTCGGGCCTGCGTTCATTTATCACATGATGTAAAATTACTATTCTTAGGCAGCTGGTATTATTGGCTCTGAGCTGGGGTTTCCCCTCCATGATATAACTGCTGGCTATCAACATTATCTTAAAATTAATTCTATCTCAACTGTGCTGCTGAACTATGATAAGCTGTCTAGTATTTATCGTTCCATATAACTCCGACATCCACAATGACCTCGCCAGAACCATCATCACCTCTCTCTCTCCTTACTCTCCCCACTGAGATCCATGCCGCCATTCTCACTCACTTGCAATTTTTCGACCTCCATGCTCTGCGATTGACTAACCGCTACTTTCACGCCTTGCTTCCTCCACCTACACATGCCGAGCTTCTATCGGCCGAGACGTTAGAGACCGGCTTCCTTGCCTGCGTAGGCTGCACGAGGCTGCGTCCTGTGGCCACCTTTAGCTCTAAAATGTTTATAAAGAAGAAGGTAGCCGGCGGGACCCAAGCGCATAACCGGTTTTGTATCGAATGCGGGCGTCGACCGCTACCAGGCCTACATCGATATATGCTAGGCTCGAGGTGGAAGGAGAATGGCGTGCCCTTTGCACGATGCTTAAGGTGTGAGATAATTGCTAAGGGGCCAGAGGATCAGGCGGTGCCGCTATGCTTTTCATGCCATACGCAGGATTTGGAGAGGGCAAGAGCGGCTGAGGAACTAGAGAGGGTGCGGAGGGAGGCGAGGTGGCGGGAGGAGAGGAGGTCGCTCCGTGCGGAGCGAAGACGAAATTGGGTTGAGCGCGGTTTTGCGCTGTCTGACTTCTCTTCGGAGGATTCTAGCGAGCAGGACGATCCAGAATATCAGTGGGATTGGGGACAGGATGATGATATGAACTATTCCGCTCATTCGTAATGTACATAGTTTTGGAAGAGGCTCGATTTCTGCGGGGGTCCACCACACATAGCCATAGTTTGAAAGCCATAGCTCGACAGCTACAAGCTTTATTATTTGGAAGTACCATCCCATGTGGCGACGTCGAATGACATGGCACTCCCTGGTCACCACAAGGCCGAAAATGACTTTTCAACGTCGTGGTGAGGCTCGGAAACCCAGATCAAAGTGTATATGAGTTTTAGAGGTGCAAATAGCTCGTGGGTGGTGCTGTGAGTCGAGGGTTCTATTATACTTCGATTGACGCCCTCCTTAACTAGGCATGACGATGACAACGACGTGATTGCAAATTTTAGAGTAACTGGGATTTGATCTGTTCAGGAGTGGTCGCATAACTCGACTGGCATAAAAATACTAGAATTTTTAATGAACTTGCAAATTTAGAATCAATTGAATTCAAAGTACTAATAGTTTGTCCCGTCACAGGGTGCGTCCTGTGATGTAGGGATGCACGTTACTACATGATTTATTTAATTTATATAACTTAGTGAGAGGTGAGAAATCTCCATCCTCACCACGTGATACACCGTTTACCACGTGACCGTAGACCACCAAAGTCATTTGATGTCACGTGCACTCGTCGAGGTTGCTTCTCAAACAGGCGGTGAAGCGGAAAGCTTGATTAGGATCATTTGTTGTGCGGCCAATTGTTGTCGTGGTTGTGGGCAGACTGATGGATGACTCAATCGGATAGGCGGGGTTACCTCTGTTACCTTTGGGATAGGATAGGAAAGAATAGCGACAAGAATAGATGTGTGAGGATAGATGATAGATCGTTTGTCGGGCTGTGTTGGAGGTTATAGATGGTTTTGTTTGCGTTGCCTTGAGATGACTGACTGCGCCTACGAGAGCTGTTTCTAAATATATCAATAAGAGCAGCAGTTCCAATCCACATCCTCAGCTCCTGCTCAGCTCCTCCAGCTATAGAGGGATCAATAGCTCTTCTCTCTGCCGCGCCGCAGCAGCCCCAAGTGCTCAGCATCATCTCAAACACAAGCGTCATCATGCGCTATGTATCCCTCTCATGGTACCTCCCCTCGGTACTTCCGTTGTACACCCAGCGCAAAGCTCCTAGCTCTCTGTTCTGTTTTAATCGGGCGGTGCTGATTGGTGGGGGAGGGGGGAGGTACCTCATCATCCGACCGTCGAGTTTCTCCGTACTGCTCGGTTTGAGCCAATGCGAGGGTACTTGGGGGGGGATGTACCAGAGGTACTTAGTAGCTACCCCTCCCATCCCTCGAGGTTTCTTTATCCCATGTGGCCTATCCACATCCGATAGGGATAAGAGATTGAGCTTGGGTGAGCTTGGGGAGCTCGGGGGGTGGGCGTGTACTTCCACACTGGGGTGCTGTACGTCGGGGATGCCGCCACACATAAGTCGTAGATGCGAATAGAGAGCTTTATTGTGAAACTGTAGCTGTGGAGGTGCGGGTGGGAATGCGATTTATGGTATAGAGGGTGATGTGGGATTGGGATTGTATGGAAGTACTGTAATGCTGTAGGTACAGTGGCAGAGCTTGATTTGTACTTGGAGCTGCGATTACCGCGATTACCTGCGATTACCACATACAGCACAACACAGCAGAGCTTTAACACAGATACAGCCACCTACAGCAGCAGTATAATACTGGAATACTAGAAGAGGACACGGCAGTGCGGCAGTCTTGGATCAAGTACCGTGTGTGTGTCGTGTCGTGTGTTCATCTATGATAGTAGTACATTTAGTAGTATATAGTATTAGTATATTAGTGTAGTCTGCTATAGTATGGCTAGGACTGCTCCTTCTAGTAATTGGTACTCTAACAGGACTAAGAGGACTACGAGGGGTGAGACCCTTGGGCCTGGGAGAGAGCACCCTTTCCCCTTCCTGCTCTTTTTGCCCTTATAGAGTACAGCAACCCTCATCCATCCCTCATCCCCTCACCACTTTGGAGGACTGCTCTGATTTAACGTTACCTTACAACCAACCTTGCATCTATATAGAGGCAATCACCCTAACACGGGAATAGTAGCACATTAATATACGCATTAACACGCATTCGAACACACATTACTGCTTCGGTATGATTAACCTGCTTGAATGTCCGTGTTTGGTGTGTTGCTTGGTTCAATCTATGTGGTACTTACACACCTACCACCTGCCGCGACTCTAGTACACTACTCGAGCACTCATGTACTCGACGATACTCGAGTCGTCGGGTCGAGTATACTTGCCTCTAGAGGTACAGTTTGCTGCTCTCAAGCTCTTATTACCAGTCCTTTGCTATTACTCGAGCAGATTATACTTCTATTGTACTACTTACACTACTACACTACTTGCACTAATCCACCGCTTATGCCACTTATACCACTTATCCTCCTACACTATTCTCGCACTACTCACTCTACCTGACTAGTCGTTGTACCCAATCTTCCTCTTCGGCCCAATTGTATAGCTCCCACGCGTAACTATAGTATTATCCTCGAGTCAACTAACCTCAAACTACCTTATTAACCTATTAAACCTCTATAAGTACCTTAAACAACAGGTACTTTATCTAATAGAGTACCTCGTACCTTCCCTCCGCTCTCCTCCTCTTCTACATCATCCCACACACACACCTCTCTCTACCTGTACCTCTATCCTTCTCACTCCTCCTCTCCCCCGCCCCCAATCATCCCCCTCCTCTCAAACTCCTCCTCCGCCCTACCACCCACCTCCCACATAACCACACAGACACACACAGGAGAGCTTACTCGTTACTTTACTACTACCAACCTACCTGCCCTGCTTGCTTTGAACTACCACTACTTGAACTTTGCTTGCTTGCTTTGCCAGCTTTGCCTCTTTCCCCCGAAACAACACACACACCCACAGCTGAATCTTGCCGACCTTCCTCTTCCTTACCCTTAACATCCTCCATCTATCCCACCCCCATCCCCCATCCCCAAAAGCTTCTTTCCCTCTTCATCCTCAAAAATCCCTTGTTCTCACCTCCCCACCTCTCAAAACCCTCAATCTCAACCGAACTCGGCTCCAACAAAGCTTCCCCCTCACCCCCTCCTCGCTTCACACCTCTTATCGCCCATATCCATACCCATCCGCACGCCCTATCGCCGCCACCACCACCACAGCACCAGCGCGCACAACTCGCACAATCCCAGAGCTCGAGTACACAACTCCTCACAACTCCCCAGCCCGCTCCAGCTCCATCACTCCGCATGGTGGGGTCCCTCGCCGCCGTTGCCGCCACCATGCCGCCCCAGCGCTCTGCCCTCACGTCCTCCTTCTCCCTCGCCGACGCCACGAACGAAGTCGTCTGTCCGCTGCGCAACCATGACGGTTCAGGCTGTCGCAAGCGCTGCCTCGGGGTAAGTTCTTTCTCCGCCGTTGTCGCTTCCTCCAAGCTCTTCTGCGTCGTCTTTTCCAGCCCTCTCCGAGCTTCCAATAGCTCCAACGATAACGAATACAAGCTGACCATGATTGTGTCGCGCAGGAGAAACGATATCGCTCGATGCAGGAGCATATCCGTCGCGCGCACCCGGAACACTACATCTCGAAGCTGCCGGCGACCGAGGAGAGCTTCCAGCTCATGATCAATACCCCGCCGTCTGAGCGTCCACCGCCCGCGCAACAGCCGCAGCAGCAGTCGCTCTCGTCCACAGGTCGGTTTCCCCGCTCAATTCCATCTCACCTACTCTCTCGCTCAATCCCGCCACTCCGCTCAATCAAAGATCAGCTCAGAAAGCTAACTAGCTACAGCACACACTCATGAGCGCAATCACTACGCCGGATCGAGCGGCCCTGGCACTCCACGCCAAATCGACGAGTACAACACCTCTGCGCCACCCATCGCCAACGCCGCAGCTGCCCTCGCGCAGCTACACACTCATAAAGTCGAGCCAGAATGGGATTCTGATATGGTACGCCCTCCCTGTCCCTCTACCTCGTTACACTCCCGCTAACAGCTCTCCGCAGGAATGGCACTCCGACACCGAACTCCACCCCCGCAGTATGCTTTCCTCCATCGAGCTTCCCCCCCTTCGCCGCCTCGACCACCCAACCTCCTCCCCCTACACCCCC